>JABASF010000234.1:0-52926 GCA_019776145.1 Harlomillsia oculata | reverse complement strand
GCCTGCGGCATGCCACCTCCCCCTGGCGGGGGAGGAATGAAGGACGGCATCGCGTGTCGTTTGCGCGGGTTCGATGACCCGCGCCCCACCGCCGACTGGACAATGCCTCCAACCGCGCCTAGCGGATGATATATTATATCATGGAGGTGACGATGCACGACGACGTGCAAGTGCCGGGCGCGCTGGCGTTCGGGACGACGGGGGCGGCACGGTGATGCTGGTCCCGTATCTACTGGGGATCGCCGCCGCCGGATCGACCTATGCCGGCGGGCGGCTCGCCATGCAGTTCGGGCGGCGGCGGGACTTGTTGTTCGGGCTGACCGGCGGGATGGTGGTGGGGCTGGCGTTGCTCGACCTGTTGCCCGAAGCGGTGGAGGGCGGCGGGAGTGCGAGCGAATGGGTGTTTGGCGCGGTCGCGATCGGCATGGCGCTATATATCCTGCTCCACCGATTGCCCGGAGGGGCGATGGTCGGGCGCGTCAGCCTGGCGCTGCACAGTCTGATGGATGGCTTGGGCATCGGCTTTGCCTTTCAGGTATCGCAGTCGACCGGCTGGCTGGTGGCGGCGGCCGTGCTGGCGCACGACATGGCGGACGGCGCCAATATGATCGGGATATCGTCCACCGCGTGCCGGCCGGAGCGGGCGCACCGCTGGCTGATCGCCAATGCCGCCGCGCCGCTGGCGGGCGTCGCGATCGGGCAGGCGATCCGCATCGACGCGCATCACCTGTCGTTGCTGCTCGCGCTGTTCGCCGGTGGCTTTCTGTACATCGGCGCGTCCGAATTGCTGCCGCGCAGCCGCGGCGGCGCGCGTGGCTATGGCGCGGGGCTGGCGAGCATGGCGGGGATCGGCGTGATGGCCTGCGTTACCTATGCGGCGGGGTGACGCCGCCGTGTGGCTTCATCGCCGGTACAGCCGGGGCGGATAGCATCGCGCCATATCACGGGAAGGACGATGGCATGACGATTCCGGTTGGACGCGGGTGGGCCTTGACGCTGCTGATGGCGGCCGCATGCGTGCCCGCGCCGCTATTGGCCCGGCCGTTGGCGAACGGCGCGTCCGGTCCGTCGACGTTCATCGTGTCGTGCGACTGCGCGACGTCCGCGAAGCGGGCGAGGGTGCAGCGCAGGATCGAGCGCGCGGGCGGCAGGATCCTCTATTCCTATGCGACCATCGGCGGATTTGCGGTGACGGCCCGACGCCCCCGGGACGGCGCGGCGTTGCGGCGAAGGTTGGCGCATATTCCGGGAATCCAGTCGGTACAGCCCGATAGCGTGATCCGGCTCGCCCGGCCCGGCGCGCCGCAGTGACGGCGTCGCCTGTTGCCGTAAAATTCGGAGATGTAATGTTGTAACGCAGCGCGGCTGCGCCTAGATGGTCGGCTCGGATGGACCATAGGACTCACTCCCATACGACCTCGGTCGTGCGCAGCTTCGGCTGGGCGGGGCTCGATCGCGCGGCGATCGCGTTGTCGGGGCTGTGCGTCGTCCATTGCATCGCGAGTGCGGTGCTGCTCGCCATGCTGTCCGCGGCGGGCGGGCTGCTGCTTAACCCGCTGTTCCACGAGATCGGTCTCAGCATCGCGATCCTGCTCGGCGCGGTGGCGCTGGGGCGGGGGGTGATGGAGCATGGCTATATCATGCCCGCCGCAATGGGATCGTTCGGTCTGGGGATCATGGCGGGCGCGATGAGCCTGCCGCATGAGGGCGGCCATGGCGCGGAAACGCTCTGGACCGTGATCGGCGTCGGCCTGCTCGCCTTCGG
This sequence comes from Harlomillsia oculata, assembly GCA_019776145.1. NCBI lineage: Eukaryota > Metazoa > Arthropoda > Collembola > Entomobryomorpha > Oncopoduridae > Harlomillsia > Harlomillsia oculata. The sequence goes on along the minus strand of JABASF010000234.1, from coordinate 51,161 downwards.
GCACGACCTGAACCGCCGCGCCGGGCACTGACGCCGCTTGCCGCGGGGGCGAGCGCACCTTATTTCAGCAGCATGGCCAGCCACGCGCATCACGATCACCACGAGCCGCAAGGCGACGACCTGATGAAGGCCGCGCAGACGACGCTGGAAAAAGCGGGCGAGCAATGGACGCCGATGCGGGCCAGCGTGTTCGCGGCGCTGGCGGCGTTCGACAAGCCGGCCAGCGCCTATGACATCGCCGATGCATTGTCGCAGCGTGAGGGGCGGCGGGTGGCCGCCAACAGCATCTATCGCATCCTCGACGTGTTCGTCGCCGCGAACCTGTCGCGAAAGGTCGAAAGCTCCAACGCTTACGTCGCCAACGCGCATCCCGATTGCCTGCACGACTGCATCTTTCTGGTGTGCGATTCCTGTGGACGAACCGTGCATCTGGACGATGACAGCGTCACCCGCGGAGTGCGATCTGCCGCGCAAGCTGCTGGATTCACACCGGTTCGTCCCGTGATCGAGGTGCGGGGGCGCTGCGCCGACTGCGACTGACGCCGGTTCGCGCTGCCAATCGACAGCCGATGGCGAAGCGCGTAGACGGGTGGGATGGCCGAACTCCCTGAGACTCCGCTGCTCGATACCGTCAACACCCCGGAAGAGCTGCGAAAATTGAAGCCCGAGCAGCTGCGCCAACTGGCGGACGAGCTGCGGCAGGAGACGATCTCCGCCGTCGGGACGACCGGTGGCCACCTCGGCTCCGGACTGGGCGTGGTCGAGCTGACCACCGCGATCCACTATGTTTTCGATACGCCGCGCGACCGGCTGGTCTGGGACGTCGGGCATCAATGCTATCCGCACAAGATCCTGACCGGGCGCCGCGACCGCATCCGCACGCTGCGCCAGGGTGGCGGCCTCAGCGGCTTCACCAAGCGGAGCGAGAGCGAATACGATCCGTTCGGCGCGGCGCATTCGTCGACCTCGATCTCGGCGGCGCTGGGCTTTGCGGTGGCGAACAAGCTCGCCGGCACGCCCGGGCGTGGCATCGCGGTGATCGGCGACGGGTCGATGTCCGCCGGTATGGCCTATGAGGCGATGAACAACGCCGAACAGGCGGGCAACCGCCTGGTCGTGATCCTGAACGACAATGACATGTCGATCGCGCCGCCGGTGGGCGGGCTGTCGGCGTATCTGTCGCGCATCGTGTCGAGCCGCGAATTCTTAGGCGTGCGCGACATCCTGAAGCGCTTCGCCCGCCGCCTGCCGCGGCCGTTCCATCACGCGGCGCGCAAGACCGACGAATTCGCCCGCGGCATGACGATGGGCGGCACGCTGTTCGAGGAGCTGGGCTTCTATTACGTCGGGCCGATCGACGGGCACAACCTCGACCATCTGATCCCGGTGCTCGAGAACGTCCGCGATGCCGAGGAAGGGCCGATCCTGGTCCATGTCGTGACCAAGAAGGGCAAGGGCTATGCCCCCGCCGAGGCCGCGGCGGACAAATATCACGGTGTGCAGAAGTTCGACGTCATCACCGGTGCGCAGGCCAAGGCGCCTCCCGGGCCGCCGCAATATCAGAACGTGTTCGGCGACCAGCTGGTCAAGGAAGGGCAGCGCGATCCGACGATCGTCGCGATCACCGCGGCGATGCCGTCGGGCACCGGCGTCGATCGCTTCGCCAAAGCGTTTCCGGATCGCGCGTTCGACGTGGGGATCGCGGAACAGCATGCCGTTACCTTCGCGGCGGGGCTCGCGGCGCAAGGGATGCGGCCGTTCTGCGCGATCTATTCGACCTTCCTGCAACGCGCCTACGACCAGGTGGTGCATGACGTGGCGATCCAGAATTTGCCGGTGCGCTTCGCGATCGATCGCGCGGGGCTGGTCGGTGCCGATGGCGCGACACATGCCGGATCGTTCGACGTCACCTATCTGGCGACTTTGCCCAATTTCGTCGTGATGGCGGCAGCGGACGAGGCGGAGCTGGTGCATATGACGCACACCGCGGCGCTGCACGACAGCGGGCCGATCGCGGTGCGCTATCCGCGTGGGGCCGGCGTCGGCGTCGACCTTCCGCAAGTGCCGGAGCGGCTGGAAATCGGCAAGGGCCGCGTCGTGCGCGAGGGCAAGACGGTCGCGATCCTGTCGCTCGGCACCCGGCTGGAGGAGGCGCTGAAGGCGGCCGACACGCTGGAGGCGAAGGGACTGTCGACCACGGTCGCCGACCTGCGCTTCGCCAAGCCGCTGGACGAGGCGCTGATCCGCCGCCTGCTCACCGCGCACGAGGTCGTGGTGACGATCGAGGAGAATGCGGTCGGCGGCTTCGGCGCGCATGTGCTGACGCTGGCGAGCGACGAGGGGCTGATCGACGGCGGGCTGAAGCTGCGCACGATGCGCCTGCCCGACACGTTCCAGGATCAGGACAAGCCCGAGAAGCAATATGCCGAGGCGGGGCTGGATGCCGACCATATCGTCAGCACGGTGCTGACCGCGCTGCGCCACAATAGCACGGGCGTGCATGAGGGCGCGCGCGCGTGAGCGGACCGCTGAAGGCCGCGATCATCATCGGCCTGGCGGTCGTGGTGCTGATCGCGGTCAACGTGCGCATGTACCGCGCGATGAAGGCGGCGACGGCGAAGGGCCGGGCGCTGGAAGCGGACCCGCGCGAGGACCGCTGTGTCTGAGGCGGGCCGCTTCGCCTCATTGACGGAGGCGGAGCGGCAGATTCTGGCGCTGCTGGCGGCGGGGCATACCGCCAAGACGGCCGCGGCGGCGCTGGGCCTCAGCGTCCATGGGGTTAACGAGCGGCTGCGCGAGGCGCGGCGCAAGACGGGTGCGGGCAGCAGCCGCGATCTCGCCCGCGCGCTGGTCGCCCAAGAAAATTGTGACGCAAAAATCGGGGTGGCCCCCGCCGTTGCCGTGCGGCCAGAGGCCGTGCCGGACCTGCCGCAACGTGCGGCGGGCACGACACGGAAAGGGGTGCGTCCGATGGTATTGGGACTCGGCATGGCGGCGGCAGTGCTGCTGGGCGGCATCGGCTGGCAGCAGGAGCGGGGGCAGGCGCCCGATCCGTTGCTCGGCTCTCTGGTGGTGGACAAGCCCCATGACGCGGCGGCGTTGCATGCGCGGGTGCGCCGGGAAGCGCGTGACGCCGGCTGGGCCGCGCCGGCGGAAACGCGGCTGATGAACCGGTTCGGCAGGGTCGACGGGATCAACAGCCTGCGCGTCCTGTGCGCGACGGATCTGTGCGAGGTGGCCGGGCGGATCGCACCGGGCGGCACCGCCAATGCGGCGTTGCTGGAGGTGCAGCAGGTCGCCCTTTTCGGCGTGCGGACGCTGGGATTTTCCAGCGAATCGAGCTTTTCGGTGGGTGGGGACGACACGGGGCAGGGGGCTGCGTTCGTCGCCTATCTCTACCGGCGCGCCGCCGACGTGCCCTATGTAGTGACGACGACGCCGGCGATGCACGCGACGATCCCGCCGGGGCCGTTCACGCTCGGCGTCACCTTCGATCGACCGATGCAGCCGGGGGACCTTTCGTTCGCGACGTCCGACCGCGGCGCCTATCCCGAATGCGACGGCACGCCGCGCCGGTCGGCGGATGGGCGCAGCTTTACGATGCAATGTACCGCGGTGGCCGGACAGGCCTATGCGGTGGGCTTCAACAGCGCACACTATCGCAACTTCAAGAGCCTGGACGGGGTGCCGGCGGAGCCATCGCTACTGACGTTCGACGCGAAGCGCTGACGGCGGAGGCCCACGGCCGGCCGCTCGCACGGCGGCCGGTTTCGTGGTATGCGACGTGCCATGAAGCTCGAGAAGACCGCCGATGGTTATGTGGTGCAGGTGCCCGACGATGTCGTCGCGGCGCTGGGGTTGCATGAGGGCGACCAGGTAAAGGTCGCCAAATCCAACGTCATCTCCTTGGAGGTGTCTGATGAGGATCGTAATTCGGCGATCGATCGCATGAAGGCCCTGGCAAGGCCTTTGCCCCCCGATTACAAATTTGACCGTGACGAAGCCAACGCGCGCTGATGGTCGCGTTCTTCGACTCGAATATACTCGTTTATGCCTTCGGTAATGAGCCCCGCACGGCGACGTCTTACAAGCTGCTACAATAGGGCGGGGCCGTCAGTACGCAGTCGTTGAACGAACTGGCCAACGTTCTACGCAAGAAGCTCAAATGGGAATGGCCCCGGATCCGTGAGGCAATCGAGACGGTCACGGATCGGTGTTCCACTTTGGTAATCCTCGATCTCGACCTCCACCACCTCGGCCTGCGCCTCGCCGAACGCTATCGCCTGTCGGTCTACGATGCGATGATCGCCGCGGCGGCGCTGACGGCGGAGTGCGATACGCTCTATTCCGAGGATATGCACGACGGGCTCGTCATCGACGGGCGCGTTCGGATCGTGAATCCGTTTGCGCCCGTCGCGGGATAGCTATCGGCCGAGATAGTGCGTCTGCGCGGCGTCGGTCGCGTTGATCGCCAGGATCGAGCGGGCATCGCCGGGGGAGCGGGCATGGCCGTGCCCATCGGTGCCGGCGGCGATCACGCGGTCGAGCAGTTCCTGTCCTTCGCGCCACCAGCCGACCCCGCTGGCGGCATTGAGGTGACCCTGGGGCCCGGCATCGACGAAATGACTGCCCCATTGCGCCGCGAGGCTGTGCGCGCGGTCGATGGTGATCCAGGGATCGTCGCTCGACGCGACGACGATCGACGGGAAGGGCAAGGGCGTCTTCGGTGTCGGCGCGAAGCCGCGCAATTCGTCGGGCGCGTTCGGGCGGTCGACGTCCGCAGGCGCGACGAGCAGCGCGCCGGCCACCGGCCAGCCATAGGGTTGCGGCGACAGTTCCGCCCACCACGCCACCGCAAGGCAGCCGAGGCTGTGCGCGGCGAGGATCACGGGGGCTTCGGCGCGGGCGATCGCCTGGTCGAGCTTCGTCACCCAAGCGTTGCGGTGCGGCGTATGCCACATGCCGAGTTCGACACGGACGGTGTCGGGCCGCGCCTCCTCCCACAAGGTCTGCCAGTGCGAAGGCCCGGAGCCGCCGAGGCCGGGCACGGTCAGGATGGTCGGCAAGGTCGCGTCGTAATGGGAAAATCCGGTCATGCTGCATCTCCCTCCAGTGGGGGACAGCGGGGCCGGCCGGCGTATCGGGACACGCCGTACGGTCATGCTTCCCGACAGGCAAGGTAATCCTACTATTCCTATAGGCAATAGAGTCGCGGCTGATGGAGGGCGGGATGCGACGGGTGGAGCGGGAGGGGGCTCCGCGTGCCCTGGGGGCCGTCATTCCCGCGTAGGCGGGAATCCATAACCTCTGACATTCGCGATGGAATCGGGACGGTAGCGCGTCTGGATTCCCGCCTTCGCGGGAATGACGGGTGGTGTCGGGGTGGGCGACTACCCAGGAATGACGGGCGGGCGGGCGGGCGGGTAGGGTGGGGGGCGCGAGACTGCCTCGCACAGCAGGGGGCGTGACGCCGGGCGGTGCCCTCGCTACGGAGCCCTGATGGCGAAAATCCGTGCCGACCAGTTGCTCGTAGACCGCGGGCTCGCCGAATCGAAGACGCGGGCGCAGGCGCTGATCATGGCCGGCCTCGTGTTTTCGGACACGCGCAAGATCGACAAGCCGGGGCAGGCGCTGCCCGACGACGCGCCGCTCGACGTGCGCGGACGCGATCATCCCTGGGTGTCGCGCGGCGGGATCAAGCTGGCGCACGGCCTGGATCATGTCGGGTGGGACGTGACCGACGCGGTGGCGATCGACGTGGGATCGTCGACGGGCGGCTTCACCGACGTGCTGCTGACCCGTGGCGCGGCGCGCGTCTATGCGGTCGACAGCGGCACCAACCAGCTCGCGTGGAAGCTGCGCCAGGACCCGCGGGTGATCGTTCACGAACAGACCAGCGCGCGCATCTTGACCGACGCGCATATTCCCGAGCCCGTTGACCTGATCGTGTGCGACGCGAGCTTCATCGGCCTGTCGAAGGTGCTGGAACGGCCGATGACCTTCGCGCGGGAAGGCGCGCGCCTGCTGGCCCTCATCAAGCCCCAGTTCGAGGCGGGGCGCGAGGAGGTGGGCAAGGGCGGCGTGGTGCGCGATTCCGCCGTGCATGCGCGGGTGTGCGACGACGTGGTCGCCTGGCTGCAGGCGAGCGGCTGGAGCGTCGCGGGCGTCACCGAAAGCCCGATCACCGGGCCCGAAGGCAATATCGAATTTCTGGTCGCGGCATCCCGAAACGGGCCATGACGGAACGATAATCGTAACGGACGCTTTACGAACGGGCCGTCACGCGACAAGGGGCGCGAAAGGCATGCGGAGGAAGCGTCGGTGAGCGGGATTGCGTCCAAGGGTCAGCTGCGAATGTCGTTCCTGCGCTGGGCGATCGTGACCGTGCCGCTGATCCTGCTGCTGGGCTTCGCCTCGGGTCGTGCCGTGCCGGCGGGGTCGGAGAACAGCTGGTACGTCGCGCTGCAAAAGCCCGCGCTGACGCCGCCGGGATGGGTGTTTCCCGTCGCCTGGACGTCGCTGTACATCCTGCTGGGCCTGGCGGTCGCGCTGATCCTGCATGCGCGCGGCGCGCGCGGGCGGGGGCTGGCGCTGGCGGTGTTCGCGGTGCAGTTCGCCCTCAACCTCGCCTGGACGCCGCTGTTCTTCGGCGCGCATCGTATCGGCGCGGCGCTCGTCGTGATCGTTGCGATGCTGCTGCTGTCGATCGTCACAACGGTGTTGTTCGGGCGGATTCGTACCGCTGCGGCGTGGCTGATGGTGCCCTATATGGTGTGGATCAGCTTTGCGGGCGTGCTGACCTGGCGGATCGGCCAGCTCAACCCCGGTGCGGAAACCCTTGTGCCGGGCGCACACACGTCCCAGATGCTGTGACGATACGCACGCTTATGTGCCGGGAACCGAAGATATGCAGTCCGACAACCGCCTGTTCGATGATTTCGTGAAGCTGATGAACGGCGCCGCCGGTACGCTGGCCGGCGTGGGGCGCGAGGCGGAATCGGGGGCGCGCGCCCGGATGCGCGAATGGATCGGCGGGCTCGATTTCGTCAGCCGTGACGAGTTCGAGGTGGTGAAGGCGATGGCCGTCGCCGCCCGAGACGAGAATGACGCGCTGAAGGCCCGGATCGAAGCGCTGGAGGCGAAGCTTGCCACCAGTGCGGCGCCGGTTGCCTGATTGGGGCGCCTGACCCACTTTTCCACAGCTTTATCGACAGGCTTGTCCACGACGGGGTTGCATGGGGCTTTTTGCCTCGGCAGCCTCGTCGTGCGATAAGGGGCACGATAATGCTCGATTCCGCCGAACACGACACCGATCCCGCCGCTCCCATCGACATGCTCGAGGCTTATTACGCCGCGCATGGCTGGGAGCATGAGCGGCATGACGACGAGATCGTCGCGACGGTCAAGGGCAGCTGGACCACCTACGAATTGCGCGCGCTGTGGCGTGAGGACGACAGCGTCCTGCAATTCCTCGCCTTCCCTGACATCAAGGTGACTGACGATCGCCGTGGCGGCGTCTATGAGGCGATCGGGCTGGTCAACGAACAATTGTGGATCGGCCATTTCGAGCTTTGGTCGTCCTCTGGCGTCTTGCTCTATCGGCATGCGGCGATGATCGACGGCGAGGACGAGGGCACGATGTCGCTGGGTGCGGCCGAGCTGCTGGTCGAATCGGCGATCGAGGAGTGCGAGCGCTTCTACCCGGTGTTCCAGTTCGTCCTGTGGGGCGGCAAGACCCCGCGCGAGGCGCTGGCCGCTGCGTTGATCGAGACGCAGGGCGAGGCCTGAGGCGGTGAAGCTGCTGATGATCGGCGCCGGCAACATGGGCGGTGCGATGCTGCGCCGCTGGCTCGCGGCCGGCATGGAGGCGCGCCACGTCACCGTCGTCAGCCCCAGCGGCCGTGCGATGCCCGATGGCGTGCGCGTCGTGCCTGCGGTGCCGGCGGCGGAGGAGGGGGCGTATGACGTCATCCTGCTCGGGCTGAAACCGCAACAGCTGCGCAGCCTGTCGGGCGGTGCGATCGCGGGCCATGCGCCGCGGCTGCTCGTGTCGATCCTGGCCGGGGTGGAGGAGGCGACGCTGGCGCCGCTGTGCCGCGCCGGGGCGGTGGTGCGCGCGATGCCGAACCTGCCCGTCGCGATCGGCAAGGGCGTGGTGGCGCTCCATTCCTCGACCGCGGACGAGAGTGTGCGCGACGAGGTGACCGCGTGGATGCGGCCGTTGGGCCATGTCGAATGGATCGCCGACGAAGCGCGGTTCGACGACGTGACCGCGCTGGCGGGCTGCGGGCCGGGCTTCGTGTTCCGCTTCGCCGATGCGCTGGCGCAGGCGGGGGCGGCGCTGGGGTTGCCGGCGGATCAGGCGGCCCGGCTCGCGCTCGCGACGCTGGAGGGCGCCGCGGTTATGGCGGCCGACGCCGATGCTCCGCCTGCGACGCTCGCCGATCGCGTAGCGAGTCCGGGCGGATCGACGCGGCAGGGGCTGAACGTGCTCGACCGTGCCGACGGGCTGGTCGCGCTGCTGACCGATACATTGGCCGCCTCGGCGCGCCGGAACCGCGAGATGGCGGCCGAAACGCGCTGAGCCGCAGGGCGCGGCCCAGCCGATGGGCGTGCGGGTTAGAGCCCCAGCTTCTGGATGTTGGCGCGCTCGGCCTCGGGGATCATGCCCTCCAGCACCGCCCAATAGCCCGACACCGCCTCTTGGCCGGCAGACTGATAGGCCTGCGCCATCTTGATCCGCACCGCCTCGAACAGGTCGCTTTCGAGCTGCGCCCCCTCCGTGGTCAGGCGCAGCAGCCGCTGGCGGCGGTCGCGTTCGCCGGGGCGGGCGGTGACGAGCTTGCGGTCGCTCAGCTCGTTGAGTACGCGACCCAGCGATTGCTTGGTGATCGCCAGCATCGCCAGCAGCTCGCTGACCGTCAGATCGGGCTTGCGGGCGATGAAATACAAGGCACGGTGGTGCGCGCGGCCCAATCCTTGGGCGGCAAGCCCCTGGTCGATGGAGCGCGTGAGATGGCTATGGCCGAAATACAGCAGTTCCATGCCACGACGGAGTTCGGGTTCACGCAGGAATTGCGCGGATGCGGAGGACACTGGGGCAGCCATATTGACCGGTTTAGCCACCGTCCCTACGCGTCTGCAACCCCTGATGTCTGAGAGAAATCAAATGAATGCGCCTTCGACGGCCGGGTCGGCCGCTTTTCGCTTCGATCCCAGCACCACGCCGGTGGACGCCAACGAGCGCGCGGCGCGGCTGGTCGATCCGGGGTTCGGCCGCGTCTTCACCGACCATATGGCGGTGATCCGCTACACCGAGGGGCAGGGCTGGCACGACGCCGTCATCACCGCGCGCGCACCGGTGACGGTCGATCCCTCCACCGCGGTGCTGCATTATGCACAGGAGATTTTCGAAGGGCTGAAGGCCTATCGCCTGGATGACGGCGGCATGGCGCTGTTCCGTCCGGACGCCAATGCGCGCCGCTTCAACAACAGCGCGCGGCGCCTCGCGATGCCCGAACTGCCCGAGGAGCTGTTCCTCGAATCGTGCCGCCAATTGGTCCGGACCGAGCGCGACTGGTTCCCTCAGGTTGAGGGCGGCGCGCTGTACCTTCGCCCCTTCATGTATGCGAGCGAGGCGTTCCTGGGCGTGAAGCCGTCCGCCGAATATCTCTACATGGTCATCGCATCCTCGGTCGGCGCCTATTGGAAGGGTGGCGCGCGCGCCGTGTCGATCTGGGTCAGCCAGAATTACACGCGCGCCGCGCCCGGCGGTACGGGCGAGGCGAAGTGCGGCGGCAATTACGCCGCCAGCCTCGCCGCGCAGTCGGAAGCGATCGCGCAAGGGTGCGACCAGGTCGTCTTCCTCGACGCGGTCGAGCGCCGCTGGGTCGAGGAACTGGGCGGCATGAACGTCTTCTTCGTATTCGACGACGGATCGATGGTGACGCCGCCGCTGACCGGCACAATTCTGCCCGGCATCACCCGCGATTCGATCATCCGCATCGCCCGCGACCAGGGCCTGACGGTGCGCGAAGAGCCCTATGGCATCGACCAGTGGCGCGCCGACGCCGCGAGCGGCCGCCTGACCGAAGCCTTCGCCTGCGGCACCGCCGCGGTCGTCACCCCGATCGGCCAGGTGGTGGAAGCGACCGGCCGCTTCACCATCGGCAGTGGCGGCACCGGCCAGCTCACGCAGCGCATGCTCGACGCGCTGTCGGCGATCCAGCGCGGCCGCGCCGCCGACCCGCACGGCTGGCTCGAACGACTGGATTGAGGACGCATGGCCGGGTTTTCGTGGCTTTCACGCGAAAACTCGGCGCGTTGGGGCTTTTCACACGCCGCCCGCTGGCTATAAGGCGCGCCTCCCGGTGGGGCGTCGCCAAGCGGTAAGGCAACGGTTTTTGGTACCGTCATACGCAGGTTCGAATCCTGCCGCCCCAGCCATCTGCCTGAAATCCCAGCCGAACGTGATGTGTGCCTGTCGTGGTGGACCGCTGGCTGGAAGGCCGCGCGTGCCATGGGGGCGCTCCGCGGTGACGCGGATGATGCTGGCGGTGCTCGACAGGCGGGCCAGGGCAGAAAATCGAGATAATCGAGCGGGTGCTCCAAGCGATCGCTAGGGGCATACTGTCCGCTTCTGATCGGTAAGCGGGGTGAGCCGACGTTCGGCCATGCGACCTGGCATCAGGCCTCGGCCGACTGCGGGCGGGGAGACGTCCTCTCACACTCGCATCAGGCGGTGCTCCATAGTGTCTTTGTGGGATCGGCGGTTCGCCCGTCCTGTATCGCGCCTGGCGTTCGGGAGAAGCGGGGGGCTGGCGCGGTGTGGGGGATGCCGTGCTGATCGACGAACGTGCCGCGCGCCTGGAGATGGGGGTCGTGGAGCGCCTCTTGCGTGGTGAGGACGGGGTAGACGCAGGCGTCGGTGCCGTGGAACAGCGCCGTCCAGTGCGCGCAGGGCTGGCTGGCGAAGGCGGCTTCGAGCAGCCGTGTGGTTTCGGGCCATGCCGCCTCGCGCTGCAGGTCCGATGGGCGGTCGCAGGCGATACCCAGCGTCGTGAGCAACTGCGCCCAGAACTGCGGCTCGATCGCGCCGACAGCGATCTGGCGACCGTCGGCGCACATATAGGTGCGGTAATATGGGGCGGCGCCGGCCAGGGGGTTTCGGTCGCGGTGCAGTGAGATGCGCCCCGATGGCGTCAGGCCGGTGAACATCGTCATGAGGTTGCTGACGCCGTCGACGATCGCGGCGTCGACGACCTGCCCGCGGCCGGAGCGTTCGCGCTCCCACAAGGCGGCCATGATGCCGAAGGCGAGGAACATCGAGCCGCCGCCGAAGTCGCCGACGAGGTTGAGCGGCGGGGGCGACCGTTCGCCGGCATGGCCCATCGCGGCGAGCGCGCCGGTCATGGCGATGTAATTGATGTCATGGCCGGCGGTTTGGGCGAGCGGGCCATCCTGTCCCCATCCCGTCATCCGGCCGTAGACGAGCCGGTCGTTGCGCCCGCACAGGACGTCGGGGCCGAGGCCGAGGCGCTCCATGACGCCGGGGCGGAAGCCTTCGATCAGCACATCGGCCGTGTCGCAGAGGGCGATCGCCCGATCGCGCCCTTCGTCGCTGCGGATGTCGAGCGTCATGACCGTGCGGCCGCGATCCATGATCGGGTTGGGCCAGCCGTTGCCGCCGGGGCGATCGATCCGCACGACGTCCGCGCCCTGATCGGACAGCAGCATCGCGCAATGCGGGCCGGGCCCGATGCTGACGAACTCCACCACGCGAAGGCCGACGAGCGGCCCGGATGCTTCGGCCATGGCTAATCCTCCGGAGCGATGCGGACGCGCAGGGCCGCGTCGGCGTCCGTCAGGAGCAGCTGGCAGGAGAGGCGGGAGTCCGCACGGCGATGATCGCTGCTGTCGAGCAGATCGTCCTCATCCGGACTGACCGGTGGCAGGGCGCCGTCACCGTCTTCGACATACACATGGCAGGTGGCGCAGGAACAGCATCCGCCGCACATCGCGAGAAGCTCGTCGATGCCGGCGTCGCGGATCGCCTCCATCACGCTCACGCCCGCCGTGGCGTCGACCTGGCGCATGGTGTCGTCGCGCAGGATGACGGTGATCGCGGTCATGCCGCCATCTCGTGCGGCGCGACGATGCAGTGCGTCAGCCGCGACGTGATGATCCGTTCGGCGTCCCGTACGATGCGCGCGACCAGGTCGCGGCAGGTCGGAATGTCGTGGATGAGGCCCTGGATCTGGCCGGCCCAGATCAGACCGGCGTCGAGGTCGCCGGTCTCGAGCGCGATCCGCCCCTTCGCGCCGGATACCAGCGGGCGGATATCCTCGAACGTCGTTTCGGGACGGTTCGATAGGTCGACGACGCGATCGGAGACGCTGGTCTTGGCGACGCGGCCGGTGTTGTGGAAGCGGCGGAAGATCAGGTTGGTCGCGCGCTCGTCGTTGGCGACGATGAATTGCTTCACCGCGTCGTGGATCGGCGCCTCGACCGTCGCGCAGAAGCGTGTGCCCATGTTGATGCCATCGGCACCGAGCGCGAGCGCGGCGGCGAGGCCACGGCCATCGCCGAAACCGCCGCTCGCCAGCATCGGCACGCGCACCCTGTCGGCGGCGGCGGGGATCAGGACGAGGCCGGGAATGTCGTCCTCCCCGGGATGGCCGGCGCATTCGAAACCGTCGATCGAGATGGCGTCGACGCCCATCCGCTCGGCGGACAGCGCGTGGCGGACGGCGGTGCATTTGTGGATGACGGTGATGCCGTGCGCCTTGAAATGCTCGACATGCTCCTGCGGGCGATGGCCGGCGGTTTCGACGATGGTGACACCCATGTCGATGATCGCGCGGCGATAGTCGGCATAGGGCGGCGGCGATACCGAGGGCAGGATGGTGAGGTTCACCCCGAACGGCTTGTCGGTCATCGTCCGGCAGCGTTCGATCTCGCGGCGCAGATCGTCGGGCGTCGGCTGGGTGAGGGCGGTGAGGATGCCGAGGCCGCCGGCGTTGGACACCGCCGCGGCCAGTTCGGCGCGGCCGACCCACATCATGCCGCCCTGTACGACCGGATGTTCGATACCGAGCAGATCGGTGATGCGCGTGCGCAGCGCCATCAGAGCGCCTCGACGATGGTGACGTTGGCGATGCCGCCGCCTTCGCACATGGTCTGGAGGCCATAGCGCTTGCCGCGCGCGCGCAGGGCGTGGATCAGCGTGGTCATCAGCTTCGTCCCGCTCGCGCCGAGCGGATGGCCGAGCGCGATCGCGCCGCCGTTGACGTTCAGCCTGTCGGGATCGGCGCCGACATGCTTCGCCCAGGCGAGCGGCACCGGCGCGAACGCCTCGTTCACTTCGTACAGATCGATATCGTTGATGGAGAGGCCGGCCTTGCGCAGCGCCTTGTCGGTCGCGAACAGGGGTTCTTCGAGCATGATGACGGGATCGCCCGCGGTGACGGTCAGGTCGACGATGCGGGCGATCGGCGTCAGGCCGTGCGCTTTCAGGGCGCGTTCGTTGACGACCAGCACCGCGCTGGCGCCGTCGCAGATCTGGCTGGCATTCGCGGCCGTGATGACACCGCCGTCGCGCAGCGGCTTCACCGAGGCGATCGCTTCGAGCGTGGCGTCCAGGCGGATGCCCTCGTCGCGCCAATGCGGTTCGTCGTCGACCATGATCGGCACGATCTCCGCATTGAACGCGCCTGCCTGGGTGGCGGCGGCGGCGCGGCGATGGCTTTCCAGTGCGTAGCGGTCGAGCGTCTCGCGATCGAAGCCGTATTTGCGGGCGATCGCTTCCGCGCCGTCGAACTGGCTGAATTCGGCGACGCCGAAGCGCGCGGCGATGCTCTCGCTGACCGGGCCGATCCCAATGCCTTCCCTTTTTGTGGAGCGACATGTTGGAGAACATCGGCACGCGGCTCATGCTTTCGGCGCCGGCCGCGATGACGACGTCCTGCGTGCCCGACATGACTGCCTGCGCGGCGAACTGGATCGCCTGTTGCGACGAGCCGCACTGGCGATCGATCGTCACCGCCGGCACGCTGTCGGGCAGTTTCGAAGCAAAGACGGCGTTGCGGCCGAAGGCGAAGGATTGTTCGCCCGCCTGGGTGACGCAGCCCATGATGACGTCCTCGATCGCAGCAGGATCGATGCCGGCGGAATCGACGAGCGCGTCGAGGACGCTGGCCGCGAGGTCGGCCGGGTGGACGGTCGACAACCGGCCGTTGCGACGGCCTCCGGGAAGGCGGACCGCGTTGACGATATAGGCATCGGCCATGATCAGGCTCCTCAGAAAACGGGCTTGCGGCGGGCGAGGAAGGCGGCGACGCCTTCGCGGGATTCGGGATGCGCGCCGGCGGCGGCGATGGTCGCGGCCTCTGCGTCGAGGTGATCGCGCAACGTGGCGGTCGCGCCCTCGAGCAGCAGGTGTCGCGCGGCCCCGATCGCGGCGGTCGGGGCGGCGACCAGCGCCTGCGCGGTGCGGAGCGCCTCGTCCGCCAGATCGGCGTCGGCGACGGTGCGGGTGACGAGGCCGATGCGCTCCGCCTCGTCTGCACCGATGCGCGCGTTGGTCAGAATCATCGCCTGGGCGCGGCGCAGGCCGATGAGGCGGGGCAGCAGCCAGCTCATCCCGCCGTCGGGGCTGAGGCCGATGCCGGTATAGGCCGCAGTGAAATGCGCCGAGCGCGACGCGATCACGACATCCCCCAACAAGGCGAGGCTTAGGCCGGCGCCGGCGGCGGGGCCGTTGACCGCGACGACCAGCGGCTTGGCCATCGTCGCCATCGTCACGACCGCGCCGTGCAGCGTATCGGCCAAGTCGCGCAGGAAGCGCGGCGCATCCTCGCCCGCCGCCGCCATGCCGCCGACATCGCCGCCCGCGCAGAACAGCCGGCCGGCGCCGGTTAGCAGGACGCAGCGGACGGCAGGATCTGCGGCGACGTCGGTCGCGGCACTGGCGAGGTCTGCGGCCAGCGTCGGGTCGATCGCATTGCCGGCGTCGGGCCGGTTGAGCGTGAGATGGGCGATGCCGCCGTCGCGGCGCAGCAGGACGGTGCTCATCGGCAGCTCTCCATGGCCTCGCGGGCCAGACGGGCTAGGCGGGGGAAGGCCGCGGCGCGCTCGCGGGCGTGGGCGGAGGCGGCAGTGCCGCGGATCACCCGGCCCTTGATGCCGTGGAAGATCGCAGCGAGGCGGAAGACGTTGAAGGCGACGTAAAAATCGTAATCGGGAATGGCAGCGCGGCCCGTGCGTGCGCAGTAGGCGGCGATGTACTCCCGCTCGCTGGGGATACCGAGCGCGGCAATGTCTGCGCCGGCCAGCCCGGCGACGATGTCGGGCGGCATCCGGTACATCATCGCATGATAGGCGAAATCGGCGAGCGGATGGCCGAGTGTGGAAAGCTCCCAGTCGAGGACCGCGAGGATACGCGGTTCGGTGGGGTGGAAGATCATGTTGTCGCAACGGAAATCGCCGTGGACGATCCGCGTCTCGTCGTCCGCGGGGATGTTGTCGGGCAGCCACGCGACCAGGGCGTCCATGTCCGCATCGCGGCCGGCATCGGCATCGTCCTGATATTGTTTCGACCAGCGGGCGATCTGCCGCGCGAAGTAATTTCCGGGCCGCCCGTAATCGTCGAGGCCGACGGCGGCGTAATCGACACCGTGCAGGGCCGCGAGCGTCGCGTTCATCGCGTCGAAATAGGCGGCACGCTCTTCCCGCGGCACGTCCGGGAAAGTCGCGTCCCAGACGATCCGCCCCTCAACCAGCCCCATCACGAAGAACGGCGTGCCGATGACGCCGTCGTCGGCGCAGATGCCGTGGACCGGTGCGACCGGCACGTCGGTGTTCGCCAGCGCGGTGAGCACGCGCGCCTCGCGCAACACATCGTGCGCGCCCTTCAACAGCGGCCCCGGCGGTTTGCGGCGCAGGACATAAGCGGCACCGGGCGTGGTCAGGCGATAGGTGGGGTTGGACTGCCCGCCCTTGAACTGATCCACGGTCAGCGGCCCGGAAAAGCCATCGACATGGTCGGTCATCCAGCGGGCGAGCGCGGCTTCGTCGAAACGGTGGGCGTCCCGGACGGCGGTGGTGCCCGCGTTGGCGGTCTGGCTGAGCGCTTCGGTCATAGCGCCGTCCAGACGGACGCACGCTTGGCGGCGAGGGCGTCAGGCGCGGCGCCCGGTGCGTCATGCGCTTGGGCGTTCGGTGCGGTGCGCGCTTCGAGGCGGGCGATCGTCAGCCGCCCCGCGCTCTGGAGCCGGATATAGCGGTGCGTCATGCCTGCGCCGCCTTCCAGTCGCGCTTGATCTTCTTGGCGAGGCTCCATTTGTGGACTTCGGTCGGGCCGTCATAAATGCGGAAAGCCCGGATTTCGCGGAACACCTGTTCGACGATCGTATCGCCGGTGACGCCGGTGCCGCCCATCACCTGCACGCAGCGGTCGGCGACGCGCATCAGCGCTTCGGACACGGCGACCTTGGTCATCGAGCTTTCCGGACCGCCGTTGGCACCACCGTCCAATGCGTCGGCGCACCAGTCGATCATCAATTCGGCCTGTTTCAGGTCGATGAGGTTTTCGGCGAGCATGAAGCCGACGCCTTCGTGATCGATCAGCACCTTGCCGAAGGCATGGCGGCGATTGGCGTAGTCGGTCGCGATCTCATGCGCGCGGACGCACGCACCGAGCCAGCGCATGCAATGCGACAGCCGGGCAGGGGCGAGGCGGATCTGGGCGTATTTGAACCCTTCGCCGCTGTGCCCCAGCATCTGGTCCGCCGGGATGCGCAGATTGTCGATCCGCACCACGGCATGGCCACCGGGCATCGAGCTGTCGATCGTGTCGAGCACGCGTTCGATGGTGATCGCCGGGTCGGGCAGATCGACCAGGAACATGCAGGCGCCCCCGGTCCCGTCGGTGGCGTCGGACTTCGCCATGACGATCCCGACCTTCGCGCCCTGGGCACCGGTGATGAACGCCTTGCGACCGTTGACCACCCAGTGATTGCCGTCGAGCGTCGCGGTGGTCTGCATCATCGACGGATCCGAGCCGGCGCCGCCGTCTGCCGCGGGTTCGGTCATGAAGAACGCCGAGCGTGCGTCGCCGCGCACCAGCGGATCGAGGAAGCGGCGCTTCTGATCGTCGCTACCGACCTTGCCGAGCAGGTACATGTTGCCCTCGTCCGGCGCGGCGGTGTTGACCGCGATCGGGCCGAGCGGGGACAGGCCGGACTGGCGCAGGACATAGGCGGTTTCGCGCTGCGTCAGATGGGTGCCATCGGGCAGGATGTGCGGGGTGAGCACGCCCGCCGCGCGCGCCTTGCCGCGCAATTCGTCGACCAGTGCGTCGCTGGGCCCGTGCGCGTCACGGCGCGGGTCGCTTTCGTAGGGGGCGACGACATCGCGGACGAACGTCTCCACCGCCGCGCCGATCGTACGCGCCCGCTCAGTGGGCGCGGTCATCGCGGCGCCATCCGGATCGCGCCGTCGAGGCGGATCGTTTCGCCGTTGAGCATCGGGTTGGTCACGATCGATTCGACCAGCTGCGCATATTCGTCGGGCTGGCCGAGGCGGCTGGGGAAGGGCACCTGCGCGCCCAGGCTGTCCTGCGCCTCCTGCGGCAGCGTCGCGAGCAGCGGCGTCCAGAAGATGCCGGGCGCGATCGTCATCACGCGGATGCCATAGCGCGCCAGTTCCCGCGCGATCGGCAGCGTCATGCCGACCACGCCGCCCTTGGATGCGGCATAGGCAGCCTGCCCGATCTGACCGTCATAGGCGGCGACGGAGGCGGTGTTGATGACGACGCCGCGCTCCTCGCCGATCGGCGCCGCGGTGTGGAGGGCCGCGGCGAATTTCGACAGGACGTTGAACGTGCCGATCAGATTGATCGTCACGATTTTCGAGAAGGACGCGAGCGGCAGCGCATTGCCGTCGCGGTCGATCACCTTGGCAGGCGGGCCGATGCCGGCGCAATTCACCAGGATGCGCGCCTTGCCGTTGACGCCCTCCGCTTCCCCGATGGCATCGGCGACCGCCTGTTCGTCGGTGACATCGACGCGCACGAAATGCCCGCCGATTTCCTGCGCCAGCGCCGTGCCGAGATCGGCGTTGAGATCGAAGATCGTGACCTTGGCGCCCTGAGCCGCAAGCCGTTTGGCGGAACCGCCGCCGAGGCCGGAGGCCCCGCCCGTCACGATCGCCGCAATGCCATCGATGTTCATCCTGTCGTCTCTCCGAATGGGTGGGGTTGGGAGGGCGCCGTCACAGCGCGCGGGCGATCACCATGCGCTGAATGTCCGATGTGCCTTCGTAGATCTGGCAGACGCGGACATCGCGATAGATGCGGGCGAGGCCGAATTCCTCGAGATAGCCGTAGCCGCCGAGCGTCTGGATCGCGCCGGATACGATCCGTTCGGCGGCCTCCGACGCGAATAGCTTCGCCATCGATGCGGCGGTCAGCGCAGGCTCGCCGACGTCCTTCAGCGCGGCGGCGTGCAGCACGAGCTGCCGCGCCGCCTCCAATTGCGTGGCGAGGTCGGCGAGGCGGAATCCGACCGCCTGATGATCGATGATCGGCTTGCCGAAGCTGCGACGGTCACGCGCATAAGCGACGGCGATGTCGAGCGCGGCCTGCGCCATGCCGACCGACTGGGCGGCGATGCCGATCCGTCCCGCCTCCAGATTGGCGAGCGCGATGGCATAGCCGCGGCCCTCTTCGCCCAGCAGCGCATCGGCGGGGACGTCGCAGTCGACGAACCGCAGCGCGCACGTGTCGGAGGCGGCCTGGCCGAGCTTGTGTTCGACCTTGTCGACGACATAGCCGGGCGTGTCGGTGGGGACGAGGAAGGCGGACATCCCCTTGCGCCCCGCCGCGGGATCGGTGACGGCGATCACCATCGCAACCCCGGCGATCTTGCCCGACGTGATGAATTGCTTGGCGCCGTTCAACCGCCATCCGTCATCGATGCGCGTCGCGGTGGTGCGGATCGCCGCGGCATACGATCCCGCATCGCTCTCGGTCAACGCGAAGGCGCCGATCGCGTCGCCGGATACCAGTCGCGGCAGCCAGCGTGCCTGTTGTGCCTCGCTGCCGTCCTTGAGCAGGCCCGAAACCATGATCGAGTTCTGGATCGACACGATCGTCGACAGCGCGCCGTCGGCTGCGGCGAGCTCGATCAGGGCGAGTGCGTACGAGACGTAATCGGTGCCGGCCCCGCCGACGTCGGCAGGCGCGGTCATGCCCATCAGGCCAAGGTCGCCAAGCTGCCGGAACAGGTCGGGCGGATAGCCGCCCGCCGCTTCGAAACCGGCGCTTGCCGGGCGAAGACGCTCTTGCGCGAAGGCACGTACCATGTCGCGGATGGCGATCTGGTCGTCGGTCAGGATCACGTCTGCCTCTCCCGTAGCGCCCGGTTGTCGGGTCGCCGTGCCTGCCGGGATAGCGGACGCGAGGCGTTTGGGCTTTGCCCGGCACTCGCGCCGCTTTTCACATTTCTTGCGCTGCGATTGCCGGGCGATGCTGCGCTGTGGTTCGACCCGGTCATAACGATAAGGGAGAGGTGCGATGCATCCGGCAGACCATGCCGTCCGTCATCCGCAGAAGGCCGCGATCGTGTTGGCGACGTCGGGCGAGCAGATCAGCTTCGCCGCGCTGGATGCGCAGTCCAATGCCAGCGCGTGGCAGTTGCGGGCGTTGGGCCTGACCCGTGGCGATGTCGTCGCGACCGTGTTCGCCAATGCGCCCGAGGTGTTCGTATTCGGCTGGGCGGCGCAGCGATCCGGGCTGTACCAGACCGCGATCTCGAACAAGCTGAGCGCGCGCGACATCGCCTATATCCTGCGCGATTGCGGGGCGAAGCTGCTGGTCGTCTCGCCTGCTTATGCCGAGCTGGCACGGGCGGCTCTGGCAGAGGCGCCGGATGTACCGGCCTATTGCTGGACGGGCGCGCGCGAGGGGCTGGCGGACTGGTCCGCGGCGGTGGCGGCGCGGCCGACCACCCCGATCCCCGATGAAAGCGCGGGAACCGACCTGCTCTATTCCTCCGGAACCACCGGTCGGCCGAAGGGCGTAAAGGGCGCGCTGCCGACCGGGCCGATCGGCGCGGACACGCCGCTGACGCGGATGGGCAGTGGCCTGTACGGCATGGGCGCGGACAGCATCTATCTGTCGACGTCACCGCTCTATCACGCCGCGCCGCTGCGTTGGGCGATGGCGGTGCAGCAATTGGGCGGGACCGTGATCGTCATGGAGCGGTTCGATGCGGAGGAGGTGCTGCGCCTGATCGAGCGGTATCGGGTGACGCAGGCGACGTTCGTGCCGACGCATTTCGTGCGCATGCTAAAGCTGCCCGAGGCGGTGCGCCGCCGCTATGACTTATCGTCGTTGCGCGCCGTGGTGCATGCGGCGGCGCCATGCCCCGTGCCGGTCAAGCGCGCGATGATCGAATGGCTGGGACCGATCGTCCACGAATATTATTCGGGCACCGAAAGCTGCGGGATCACCGCCTTGTCGAGCGAGGAATGGCTGCGCAAGCCGGGGTCGGTCGGGCGTGCGGTGCTGGGCAATATCCATATCGTCGACGACGCGGGCGTCGAGCTGCCGCCGGGGGAAACGGGCAACGTCTTCTTCGGCGACGGGCCGCAATTCGAATATCTCAACGATCCGGTGAAGACGGCGGAGGCGCATAATGATGCGGGCTGGGCGACGCTGGGCGATATCGGGCACGTCGATGCGGATGGCTATCTGTTCCTGTCCGATCGCAAGAGCTTCATGATCATTTCGGGCGGGGTGAACGTCTATCCGCAGGAAATCGAGAATCTGCTGGTGACGCATCCGGCCGTCGCCGACGTCGCGGTGATCGGCGTGCCGTGCGAAGAGATGGGGGAGAGCGTGCTGGCGATCGTGCAGCCGGCCGCGACCGTGCGGGCGGACGATGCGCTGGCGGAGGAGCTGCGCAGCTTCGCCCGGCGCGAGCTGGGCGGGGTGAAGACGCCCAAGCGCGTGGTGTTCCAGGCCGAGCTGCCGCGCGAGCCGACGGGCAAGTTGCTGAAGCGCGTGCTGCGCGAGCACTATTGCCGCTAGCTGCGCGGCGTCGGGCGGTCGTCCGCGTTGTCGGCGCCGTCGTGCCATCGGTGTGGCGTCGCCGATCACCGCGCCGTCGGCGCTCTGCACCGCCAGGCGCCCGGCATCGTCGGCATGGCCGCCGCCGACGGTCGCCACATCGAATGGCAGGGTCAGGGGATGAGCACGACCTTGATGCACTCGCCACGCGCCTGCGCCGCGATGGCGTCGTTGATCTGGGCGAGCGGGAAGGTCTGGACCAGCCGGTCGAACGGGAAGCGACCGTCGCGATGCGCCGCGATCAGCTGCGGGATGAAGGTCTGCGGATCGCTGTCGCCTTCCATGATCCCGACGACGCGCTGCCCGAAGGTGATCATCGCGGCGATGTTGATCGGGACGGCATCCTCCGCCTTCGGGGGAACGCCGACCAGCCCGATCATGCCGCGGGAGGCGAGCGCGCCGAGCGCCGCCTCGATCGCCTCGACCCGGCCGCTGGTGTCGAAGGCGAAGTCGAAGCCATCGGCGATGATGCCGCGCAACGCTTCGGTGACGGGACCGGCCTTGGGATCGATGACGTGGGTCGCGCCGAGGTCCAGCGCGATCTGGCGGCGTGCCGCGACGGGTTCGACCAGCGCGATCGTCGTGCAGCCTTGGATTTTCGCGCCCATCACCGCAGCGAGACCGACGGGGCCGCCGCCGATGATCGCGATCGAGCTGCCCGCCGGACAGGCCATCGAGCGCATCACTCCGCCGGCGCCGGTCTGGAACCCGCAGCCAAGGGGCCCAAGGATTTCGAGCGGTGCGTCCGCGTCCTCGACCTTCACGACATTGCCCGCGCGGACGATCGCCTGGGCGGCAAAGCTCGACTGGCCGAAGAAGTGCGAGGCGATCGACTCGCCGTTGGCGGAATAGGCGGTCGACCCGTCCTCCAGCCGCATGCCGGCATAGTTCAGCGGCGGAAAATCGCGGCAATAGCTGGGCAGATGCTCCTGGCAGCGCGCGCAATGGCCGCAGCTGGAAAAGCCGAGGACGACACGGTCGCCGACCGCCAGCCCCTCGACTCCCTCGCCGACCTCTTCGATCACGCCTGCGCCCTCGTGGCCGAGCACGGCCGGCAGCGGGTAGGGGGCGAACTGGTCGCGAAAGACGAGATCGGTGTGGCATAGTCCGACCCCGGCGATCTTGACGCGGACCTCGCCGGCGCGCGGTGCTTCGACCGTAACCTCCTCGATCGAGAATGCGCCCTTGGGTGTGCGGGCAACCGCGGCGATGGTCTGCATGAGTGTCCCTATTGGATGGTATGGCGCCAGCCGCTGGGCGTCTGGCCCGCATATTGGCGGAAGGCCCGGGTGAAATGACTCTGGCTGGTGAAGCCCAGCCGGTCGGCGATGGCGGCGATCGACATGTCGGACGCGCCGAGCAATTCCTGCGCGCGATCGAGGCGCGCCTTCATCACATATTGATGCGGCGTCGTGCCGGTCGATTTCTTAAACACGCGGCAGAAATGCGACGGCGTCAGGCCCGCGCGCTGCGCCAGCGCCTCCAGCGTATGGTCGCCTTCGGGATGGGCGAGAATGTCGTTCATGATCTGGTGGATGCGATAGGCGGAGAAATCGGTGCTGGGGAAGGCGGCGTCGGCGACCGGCGTGGTGCCCCGCAGCGTGTGCGCGCGCAGCGCGCCGAGTAGCGTATCGATGTAATTCGCGCGTTCCTCGGTCTGCGCGGCGTATAATTCGCCCAGGATCTGCCGCGTCAGCGCGATGCCGAGCGGGTCTGCGAAGGCGAAGCGCATCGCGCGAAACTGATCGACCGCGCTCTGCCGTTGCAGCTCGTCGACCGGCACCGAGACGGTGACGACGTCGAGTTCGCCGTCGATCCGCCAGCCCGTGCTGACCCCTGCGGGGACGATCGTCGCGCAGCCGGGAATGGAGCGCGACTTGCTCCACTGATCCGCCTCCCATAGGCGGGTGTCGGGCTTGCCGCCGACATGGACGACGAAGACGGGATCGACCAGCGCCGGCAGTTCATAGCTGCCGATGAACTGCCGCCAGCGCGCGAATTGCCACGCGCCGATGTTGACGCTGCGATCGGGCGCGCGGCCCAGAGTTTTGGCGATGATCGTTTCGTTGCTGGGCATGCCCGTCGCGTCCCTCTCCATCACGCAGCCCGCAGAACGACGTCGAGGTTCTTCAGGCCGTTGATGAAGTTCGACCGGAACCGACGCGGCGGCGCTTGCACGTCGAACGATGTAACACGATCGGCGAGCGTGTCGAACGCGATACGCAGCTGCATTTCGGCGAGGCGCGATCCGACGCAGACGTGCTGGCCGGCCCCGAAGCCGACATGCTGCGCGCCCTTGCGACGAACGTCGAAGCGATCGGCGTCGGGGAAGGCGCTTTCGTCGCGATTGGCGGAGATGTACCACAGCACGACCTTGTCGCCCTTCGCGATGGCCTGACCGCCAACGATGGTGTCCTCCATCGCCGTCCGGCGCATGTGCATGACGGGGCTGGCATAGCGGACCATCTCCGGCGCGGCGGTCTTTAGCACGTCGCGGTCGGCGCGGATCGCATCCCACTGGTCCGGGTTGGCCGAAAAGGCGGCGACGCTGTGGCTGAGCGAGTTGCGCGTCGTTTCGTTGCCGCCGACCAGCACCAGGATCAGATTGCCGATGAAATCGCGGAACGGCACCGGCGCGCCGTCGATCTCGGCATTGGCGAGCAGCGAGGCGATGTCGCCGGTCGGTTCGGCGCGGCGCGCCTCGAACAGCTCCTGGCCGAAGGCGAAGAATTCGCCCAGCGTCGCACCCATCGCTTCCGGGCTCTGGCGGAATTCGGGATCGTCCTCGCCGACGAAGGCGTTGGTCCAGTCGTACAGCTTGGGCCACAGGTCGATCGACACGCCGAGCAGCTCGGCCAGCGTCATCAGCGGCAGCGGTGCGGCGAGGGCCGGCACCAGATTGATCGTCTCGCCGAGCGGGATGTCCGCGACCAGCTGCGCCACACGCGTCCGGATGCGCGTTTCGATGTCGCCGAGCCGGGCGGGGGACAGCGCCGGCATGACGAACTTGCGATAGCGGGTGTGGATCGGCGGATCGCGCGAGATGAAGGGGATGCCGATCGCCGAGTCGCCGGCGCCGGTCAGCCCGACCTCGTTTTCGTTGAAGATGCGATGGCCGCCATTCTCATAGGCCGACGAGAACAGCTGCGGCTGGCGCGACACCTCGACGATATCGGCGTGGCGCATGACCGACCAGAAGCCGGCACCGTCGCTTTCGGGGGTCCAATGCACCGGGTCTTCGCGCCGCAGGTGCGCGAACAGATCCCATGGCACCCCGGCTTCGTACAAGCCGGGGTCCTTCAGGTCGGCGGCGAGCAGCGTCGCCATCAGAACGCCACCCGGATCGAGCCGCCATAGGTGCGCGGCGTTGCGGGAACGAGGAAGTTGTAGGGGAAGCCGGCCCCGCGCAGATCGAGGCCATAGGCATAGACGCGCGCGTTGAAGAGGTTGTTGGCGAACGCCTTGATCGTGAAGCGACCCGTGGTCAGTGCGGCGGTCAGATTGACCTTGGCATAGCCGCCCTGTTGCAATTCGCTGTTGCGCTGCCCGGTGCCGACCGCATTGATCGCGTTGAACGGCGAGAAATACTGGCGCGAGAAATAGGCGACGCTGGGCGACACGGTGAGGCCGTTGGTGCCGTTCTTGAACACGGTCAGGTCGACGCCGCCCTGTGCGGTGAAGCGCGGTGCGAACGGCAGGTCATTGCCGTTGAGCACCGTGTTCTGGAGCGTCAGCTGCTTGTACGTCGAATGGAGGTAGCCCGCCGCAGCGGTCAGCACGATCGCCGGCGACACGCGCAGCCGCGCCTCGCCCTCCGCGCCATAGACTTCCGCCTTGGGCGCATTGACCAGGAACGACACCGGACCAGGCCGCGTGTCCTGCACCTGCTGGTTGGCATAATCATAGTAGAAGGCGGCGGCGGTCAGCGTCAGCGCGTTGTCGAAATAGCGGCCCTTCAGCCCGACCTCATAGGCATTGACGCGTTCGGGCGCGATATAGTTGATGCCCGCCGACGAGGTGTAGCCGCCGCCGTTGAACGCGCCCGAGCGATAGCCGCGGTTGTAGCTGGCATAGACCAGGGTGCCGCCGTCGAACGTGTAGCTGAGCGAGACGCGGCCGGTGAGCGCGTTGTTCCGGCCGTCGAGCGCAAAGCGCGCCGCCGGATTGTAGGCGCAGGTGCCGGGTACGCCGGGGCAGGGCACCGTCGTCGCCAACGGCGTCTGGGTGCCGCCGATATTGCCGGCGAACAGATAGGCATAGCCGTCGCGATACTGGCTGCGATCCCAGGTGTAGCGCGCGCCCAGCGTCAGCACGAGGCGGCTGGTGAGGTCGTAATCGCCTTGGGCGAAGACGGCGTAGCTGCGCCGCACCTGGCGGTAATGCTGGAAGAAGCCGCCGTTGACGTTAGGCCCGAGCGCCTGACCGATGTTGAACGTATTGTCGGTGGTGACCTGATCCCAACCGTAGAAGCCGCCGGCGACCAGCTTCAGCTTGTCGGCGCTGTAGTTGAAGCGCGCTTCCTCGCTGAACTGCTGGAAGGACGAGCGCCAGTTGATGTCGAGTACGTCGAGCGGTGAGCCGTCCGCCGCCTGTTGCAGGTTCTGCTTGCCGCCGTCGCGCGAGGTGATCGAGGTGAAGGTCAGCTTGGGCGAGAATTCGTAGGCGATCGTCGCCGATGCGCCATAGGCTTCGGTGCGGTTCAGCCCCATGCGGTTTTCATTGGTCTGGAAGAAGCCGAGGCCCGTGCGATAGGGCAGCAGGCCGTGGATCGCCGCCTGCGCGCCGCGGTCGCGCCCGCCATAGACCTTCAGCTTGATATCGAGCGGGCCAGCGCCCGGGCGGATGCGCAGGGTCGCGCGGCCTTGCAGCGTGTCCTGCGAATTGCCGTCGCGGCCGCCCGGGAAGACGTTCTGGATCTGGCCATCGCCCTTGGCATAATTGCCGGCGATGCGCAGGCCGAGCTGGTCTTCGACCATCGTCGTCTCGATCGCTGCCTGCGCGGTATAGGTGTTGAAGTTGCCGTAGCCGCCTTCGACATAGCCTTCGTTGCCGCTGAGCGTCGGCCCCTTGGTGATGAAGTTGATCGCGCCGCCGGTGGTGTTGCGGCCGAACAGCGTGCCTTGCGGGCCGCGCAGTACCTCGACGCGTTCGAGATCGAACAGGCCCATGCCGTGCGCGGTGCGGCTGGCAAGGTACACATCGTCGACATACACGCCGATCGGCGAGGCCTGGTTCGAATTGTATTCGTTGGCGACACTGATCCCGCGCAGCGAGAAATTGGGCTGGGTCGAGCCATAAGGGCTGCTGACCTGCAGGTTGGGCACCGCGGCGGCGAGGTTCGCCGAATTGGTGATGCCCTTGGTCGTCAGCGTGTTGCCACCGATCGCCGAGATTGCGATCGGCACGGCGAGGACGGATTGTTCGCGACGCTGCGCGGTGACGACGATGTCGCCGCCCTGGTCCGGGGTGGCGGCGGGCTGTTGCTGGTCATCCGCAGCGGGGGCGGCCGGCGGCGTCGTGGCCGCATCGGTGCCGTTCGTGGATTGAGGCTGCGTCTGGGCCTGCGCCATCGCAGGATATGTCAATGCGGCGCCGGCGAGCAGGGCCGTGGCGAACCTGGACATCATGGTCCTCTCCTTGTGATGGGAGGCTCTCGGGTGGCCTCTTCCATGCTGTTGTGTAGCGCAGGCCTTCGTCCGGTGCTTTGCATGGCCTTGTTTCGCTTTTTCACATTTCTTGCGCGCACCGCTGCACGGCTGCGGCGATCTGCTACGTCGATGGCACAAGGTGCTGCCCGCTTGCCGCGGAGCCGCCGCATAGGAGAGCGAGATGGATTTCGACGGTCCCTACACCATGACCATCGGCGGCCGGTCGGTGCCCGGCTCGGCCACGTTCGACGTCGTTAATCCGGCCACCGAAGCGGTGATCGCACAGGCCCCGGAGGCGTCGCGCGAGGATCTGGATGCGGCGGTTAAGGCGGCGCGCGATGCCTTCCCCGGCTGGGCGGCGACACCGATCGCGGAACGCCGCCGGATGATCGACGCGCTGGGTGATGCGATCCTCGCCAATCTCGACTCGTTCAAGCGCCTGCTGACACGCGAGCAGGGCAAGCCCCACGCCGATGCCCAGGGCGAGGTCGGCGGCGCGGGTATGTGGCTGAAGGGCGCGGCGACGCTCGACCTGCCGGTGACGGTCAACGAGGATACCGCCGAACGCTACAGCGAGACGCGGCACGTGCCGATCGGCGTGGTGGGCGCCATCGCTCCGTGGAATTTCCCGATGATCCTCGCGATGTTCAAGGTCGGGCCGGCGCTGCTCGCGGGCAACACGATGGTGCTGAAGCCGTCGCCGTTCACGCCGCTGACCACGCTGAAATTCGGTGAGCTGGCCGCGACGATCCTGCCCGCGGGCGTGCTCAACGTCGTGACCGGCGGCGATGGGCTGGGACCGTGGCTGACCGAGCATCCCGGCATCGACAAGGTGAGCTTCACCGGATCGACCGCGACCGGGCGCCGGGTCATGCAGAGCGCGTCGGCGACGCTGAAGCGCGTGACGCTGGAACTGGGCGGCAACGATCCGGCGATCGTCATGCCCGATGCCGACATCGCGGCGATCGCGGAAAAGCTGTTCTGGGCGGCCTTCACCAACAACGGTCAGATCTGCATCGCGACGAAGCGGATGTACGTACACGAGGCCGTGTACGAACCGCTGAAGGCGGCGCTGGTCGCCTATGCCAAGACGGTGAAGGTGGGGGATGGTTCGGAACAGGGCACGCAGATCGGCCCGATCAACAACCGACTGCAATATGAGCGTGTGCTGAGCCTGATCGCGGACGCGAAGGACAAGGGCTACACGTTCCTGATCGGCGGCGAAGCTTCGGACACGCCGGGGTATTTCATCCCGATTACGATCATCGACAATCCGCCCGAAGACAGCCGCATCGTGCAGGAAGAGCAGTTCGGCCCGGTGCTGCCGCTGATTCGCTTCGACGATGTCGAGGACGTGATCGCCCGCGCCAACGCCAGCGAATATGGTCTCGGCGCTTCGGTCTGGGGCGCGGACGAGGACGCCGCATATGCGGTCGCCGAACGGATCGCGAGCGGCACCGTCTGGGTCAACGAAGTGCAGCATCTGACGCCGTTCGCCGCGTTCGGCGGCATGAAGCAGTCCGGCCTGGGCGTGGAAGGCGGGCTGGAAGGCCTGACGGAATATACCAATACGCAGACGATCACGCGGCGGCGGTGATGTGATCGCGCGATCCTGACGGCCACGGCGTTTTGGGGGCGTTGTAGGGGCGTATTCGGATGGTCGCCCGTCGCGAAGCGGTTGTGCTTCCGCGACGGGCGTCCAGCTGTTCCGACGTCGTCAGTTTCTGAGTCGTGTGGGCCCAGTTGTAACTTGGACTTCGCGTGTAAAGTACAGATACTGCTGGCAATTTATCACAACAGAGTATCGGCGATAATTGTCGGCGCGGTCGCTGTGTAGCCCGCGTCCGAGATGATATTCCTGATCAGTGACCCTGAATACGTCGGATACGATGCATTTTTGGCAGTAAAGCCAAGATATCTTGCTGCCCTCGGCGACTCCCATTTATCGCCTACTGAAACGGTAGGAAAAGGGAGTGGCGCGCATGTTGGGACGCAAATTCACAAGGGTCGGTACGGCAAGCGCTGCCGTGGCATTGCTGGCTGCGACACCGGCCTTGGCGACCGATGGCTATTTCCTCAACGGCGTTGGCGCCAAGGCCAAGGGTATGGGCGGCGTCGCCATCGCCTTGCCGCAGGACACGCTTTCGATCGTGTCCAACCCGGCGGCGGGGACCTTCATCGGGCATCGCCTGGACGGCGGCGTGGAGATCTTCGTTCCTGATCGCGCTGCAGGCATCAGGGGCAATGCGGCCGGGCCCGACGCGCGGTTCGGCGGCAATGGCAGCAATCCGTTCGTGCTGCCCGAAATCGGCTATGTGCGGCCGCTGTCGGACAGGGTCGCGATCGGCATCGCCATCAGCGGCAACGGCGGGATGAATACGAACTACAGGGACAATCCCTTCGCCCGCTTCGGCGCGACCGGCCCGGCCGGGGTCAATCTGCAGCAGCTGTTCGTGTCGCCGACCCTGTCGGCGCGGATCGCGCCCGGTCACGGCATCGGGATCGCGCCGGTGATCGCGGTGCAGAGCTTTCGTGCGAACGGCCTGCAGCCCTTCGCCGCCGCCTCCGCCGATCCGCAGCATTTCACCGACCGCGGCACCAGCTGGTCCGCAGGCGTCGGCGTGCGCGTCGGCTATCTGGGGCAGCTTACCGACTGGTTGAGCGTCGGCGCCTTCTATCAGTCGAAGATCGCGACCGGACGGTTCAATCGTTATGCCGGGCTGTTCGAGGATCGGGGCAGCTTCGACATCCCCGCGTCCTACGGCGCGGGACTCGCGGTGAAGCTGGTGCCCGCGCTGACGATCGCGGCGGATTACAAGCGGATCGACTATGCCGGGGTGGGCGCGGTGGGCAATCCGCTGGCCCCCCTATTCCGGGGCGTGCCGTTCGGGGTGGCGGGCGGCCCCGGCTTCGGCTGGCGCGACGTCAACGTCATCAAGGTCGGCGCCAGCGTTGCCGTCAGTCCGAGGTGGCAGCTGCGCGCGGGCTATGGCCATTCGGACAATCCCGTCCCGCCGTCGCAGACGTTCCTCAACATCCTCGCGCCAGGCGTCGTGCAGGACCATTTCACGCTCGGCGCGACCTATACGACCCGCTCGGGCGTCGAGATCACCGGCTTCGCGATGCATGCCCCGAAACGGCGGGTCGAGGGCCGCGGATCGATCCCCGCGTCTTTCGGTGGCGGCGAGGCCGATATCCATCTAGGCGAGACGTCGATCGGACTGTCGTTCGGCAAGCGCTTTTGAAGGAGGTGGCATGAGCCTGGCGGACACGCTGATGCCGTTGGCGGGCGGTGTGGTCATAGGGGCGGCGGCCGGCGGGTTCCGGATGATGACCGGGCGGATCACCGGCATCAGCGGCATCTATCGACAGGCCATCACCGGCCCCGACCGGTGGTGGCGCCTCGCCTTTCTGGCGGGACTCGTCATGGCCGGCGTGGGCGCGACGGCGCTGGGTGCGATGCGCGGGGCAGCGGTGATCGACGCGATGGGCCTGCCGCTGCTGATCGGCGGCGGCCTGCTCGTCGGGTTCGGGGCGGGATTCGGCGGCGGCTGCACCAGCGGGCATGGCGTCTGCGGGATCGCCCGCCTGTCGCCACGGTCGCTGGTGGCGGTGCCGGTGTTCATGCTCAGCGCGATCCTGACGGTGCTGGTGACGAAATGACCCAGCGTCACGCTCCGGTCCTTACCGCCTTTGGATGCGGCCTGCTGTTCGGGATCGGCCTGGTGATATCGGGCATGACCGACCCGGCGCGCATCCGTGCGTTTCTGGACGTGACGGGAAACTGGAACCCCAGCCTCGCCCTCGTCATGATCGGCGCGATCGCGACCGCGGCACCCTTCTTCGCCTACGCGCGCCGGCGCGAAGGTAACGACGGGGGCGGCGGGCAGGATGGGCGACGGATCGACGCGCAGCTGGTGATCGGGGCGACGATCTTCGGCATCGGCTGGGGGCTCACGGGAATCTGTCCGGGGCCCGCCTTCGTCAACCTCGTCGCCGCGCCGCAGCCGGTCGTGTTGCTGCTGGTCGCAATGGGAGGCGGGCTCGCGCTGTCGCGCTGGATCGTCGCGCGGCGATAGGCGACGTCAGCGCTAAGCCTCCGCACCACGGGCGCTGATCCCACGGCCTATACCTGGCGGCGCGATTCACTCTGGTGCGCCGCGGAGGCAGTGCTCGCCGCAACAGGCCGTCGCTGCCGGGTCGTTTGGCGTCTTGCCCCATTTTGGGATGGCAGGTGGCAGCGGGATCGGCGCCGCACATTGTTCTCCATTTCGCAATGAGTTAGTACCGGGTCGGACCTGGGGCAAACGAATGCAACGATTCTGGGCCATGATCGATGAGGATCGTCGCCCCCCGCCCGCGGCCCCGCTGTCTGCGTCCTCCATCACCGCCGCCGCTGCCGCCATCCTGGTCACCTGGGCCGCACGGGTATTTGCGGGCGTGGAACTGCCCTTCCTGTTCTGCCTGGGGGCCATTCTATATGCGGCGCTGAACGAAGGCTTGGTGTCCGGCCTCGTCGCGACGGGGGTGACGCTCACCGGGACGACGCTGTTCGCCAGTCCGTCGAGCCCGCTGGTCACCGGCCGCAACCTCGTCATCGTGACCGCATTTGGGGCGGCCCTGTCGATCACCGGCGAATTGATGCAGCGCGCACGGCGCCGGGAACAGCGGGCCGCGGCTCATGCGCGACGACGCGAACAGACACTGCAGATCATGTTCGACGACTCGCCCGCGGCGATGTTGGTGGTCGATCCCGCCGATCGGATCGCCGCCGTGAACGACGCGACCGCCGAGCTGTTCGGCATAGACCGCCGCGCGTTCGCCGGGCTGCCGCTCGACCTGTTCGTGCCGCCGTCGTCGCGCAACGCCGCAGCGCCGCATCGATCGATCACCGCGGACGGACGAACGCTGCACGTGCGGGTTCTATCGAAGCCCATCCCCCTCGCCGGACGCGCCTACAGCATGCTGTACCTTCGCGACGAAAGCGAGGCGATCAAGGCCGCCGAGCAACTCGCCGAAACGCAGCGCGGACTCTACCGGATCGCGCGAGCCACATCGCTGGGCCAATTGGGATCGTCGATCGCGCACGAGCTCAATCAGCCTTTGGGCGCGATCGCCAATTATCTGGGCGTCGCGCAGGCGCTGCTCGCCGGCCAGACGCCACAGGTCGCGCCTGCGAACGAGGCGCTCGGCGACGCGCTGCGGCAGGTGTTTCGCACGGCGGCGGTGCTGCGCAAGCTGCGCGAATTCGTCGCCCGGCGGCCGCCGACGTTGCAATGGCTGGACGTTCACGCGCTGATGGAAGACGTCGTCAGGCTGGCGCACCTGGCCGTCAAGGAATCGGGCGCGCAGTTCGAAGCCTGCATCGACCGGGGACCTGCGGAGATACTGGTCGACGCGGTGCAGATCCAGCAGGTCCTGTTGAACCTTCTGGTCAACGCCGCCGAGGCTGTCGAGAATCGCCCGTCGCCCTCCATCGGGCTGCGCAGCTGGAGCGAGCATCCGGACACGCTGACCATCGCCGTCGAAGACAGTGGTCCGGGCGTGCCGCTCAAGGAGGATCGCGATCTGTTCGCACCATTCCAATCAACGAAAGCCGAAGGGGTAGGGATCGGCCTCACCATCTGCCGCAGCATCGTGGAGGCGCATGGGGGCCGCATCTGGTGCGACAATGAGTCGACGTTGGGCGGCGCACGATTCCTGCTCTCACTACCACGCCGGGATGCATAGGGGACCCATCATGCAGAACGAGTTGCCGATCTACATCATCGACGATGAGCCAGAGATGTGCCGCTCGTTATCGCTGCTGCTCGCGACGTCCGGGGTGCCGGCACGATCGTTCGGCAGCGCCGACCTGTTCCTCGATGCACTGGATTCCCTGCCGATCGGCGTCATCATCTGCGACGTCATCATGCCCGGGTCGTCCGGCCTCGCGCTGGTGCGTGCGCTGCCGCCGCTCGACCGGCCGGACCCCGTCATCGTCATTGCGGGCCATGCCGATATCCCGCTCGCCGTCGACGCGCTGAAGGCCGGGGCGTTCGATTTCATCGAAAAGCCGTTCGAGGCGTCGGTGATCGGCAAGGCGGTGGCGGGCGCCAAATCCCTGCTGCGCGACCGAATGGCCGCCCGGCAACGGCTGGACGCCTTGTCACCGCGCGAACGGCAGGTGCTGCACCTGATCAGCCAGGGCGCGACGAGCAAGGAGGCGGCGCGCGCCCTCGGCATCAGTCCGCGGACGGTCGAAACCTATCGCGTGCATCTGCTCGAAAAGACGGGTGCGGGCAGCACCGCAGAACTGATCCGCCTTGGCGTCGAACTCGATCGGTTGGGCGTGGGATCACTCGCGCCACTCGTCGCGCATCAGCTTGATGCTCAGGCTGTACACTAGCCCGCTCGGCGGCAGGCGCATGATGGCCTCGCACCGGCGGTTGGACGCGATGAGATCGCGCAGGAGGCGCGAGCCGAACCCCGTTTTCGCCGGCATCGAGACGGGCGGACCATCGATTTCCCGCCATGTCAGAAGCAGGGTGGCATCCCCCGCCTCGCTGCGGACCAGCGCCCAGCGGATATCGACCCGCCCCAACGGGCTGGTCAGGGCGCCATGCCGGATGGCGTTCGCACAGAGTTCGTGAAGGACGATCGCGATCAGGTTCGCCCAGCGCGCCGCCAGCGCGACGGACGATCCGGATTGCCCGACGCGGGGGCGCTGTGGATCGTCGAACCGGGCGGTAACTTGCGCCGTGACCTGCTGGATCGAACAATAATCGCCGGTGACCTCGCATCCGATCCGCGCGACGGCATCCAGGCTGCGCAGGCGATCGATAAAGGCCGCCACGACGGGATTGGCGCCCAGAGGGGCCAATGACAGGCGGGCAAGCGCGATGGCCAGCGAGACGAGGTTGCGCGAACGATGCACGGCCTCGGTCTGGGTGACGATGTCGAACGAACGGTCTTCGTCGGACGCGATGGAGAGGCTGACGATCCGGCCGTCGTCCGTGGTCGCGGGGATCGTGACAGGCAATCGCGACACCGCGTCCAGGCCGCCATCGTGCAGCCAACCGGACCGTGTCGCGCCGTCCGCGTGGTCCGTTATCCGGATGGCCGCGGGTAGGTCCTTCCACTGGATCGTCAGATAGACCGGCGATGCTTCGACGGACATGATGCGACGCTCCTCGCATAGGCG
Source organism: Harlomillsia oculata (assembly GCA_019776145.1). NCBI lineage: Eukaryota > Metazoa > Arthropoda > Collembola > Entomobryomorpha > Oncopoduridae > Harlomillsia > Harlomillsia oculata. Next base: position 17,200 of record JABASF010000234.1, on the reverse strand, counting down.
GTTCATGAGCGGGACGAGCCAGCGTCCGCCCCCGGGCGCACCCTGCTGCCGGAGCGGCATGTCCAGCAATTCCGAAACAATACGGATCGCATGCCGCGGGGTGATCCGTAATCGCGCGAATGTTCGGAAGGCCCTGCCGGTCGTAGCGATAGCGGCAGGAGGTGCGTCATGCCGGACAGAGTTCTGCATCGGGCGGTGAAAGGGAAAACCGACGATCGGCACGGCCGACTGATGCCCGCCCTCAGGGTGGACGCCCGTGCCGACCGTCGTGGGCGGCCGGGCTCCATCCTGCCGGATCGGTTCCGGGATCGCCGGGCTTGCCCCAAAGCCCCCCGCGTGGTGTCCGGCGTGGCCACGATGGCTGGCCGATCAGGACGACAGCCACTTCCGTCCTGAATCCCGGCGGTCGTCGCTCGCACCTCCCCCAGGTGCGAGCGGCACTGCCGATCGAAACGAAACCCGAAGATCTGCGGCGGTCGTCACGGACGCGGTCGTCGCGCGCGGTGCATTGCCGCGGGATCTGCCTGTCCGTCATCGTGCGGCCCGCCGATCCGCGCGGTGTGTTCCAGGCCGGACGGCGAAGCCTTCGCCGGCCGTTCACCCAACGACAGTTGGTCAACAGGAGCACTTGCCATGAAGAAAGCTATCTACAGTTCGCTGTCGGTTCTTGCATTCGCGATCGCCGTGCCCGCCGCAGCGCAGACATCGGGCACGGTGACCGGCGGCGCCGGCATCGGCATCGGTGTCGGCGGCTTCACCAACGGCGCCATCGATACCTCGGCGGTGAGCGGGACGAACAATCAGGCGCTCAGCGTCGATGTCACCCGCAACATCTCGGCATCGTCGGGCAGCGGCTTCGGCGGCACGATGAACATCAGCAGCCTGCCGGCCGGGTCGAGCTATGCCGTCGTCGGTGGGGTCGGTACGTCCGGATCGTCGATCGCCGCGAACATCGATGCGGCGAACAACGGCACCATCACCACCACCAGCTTCAATGCGGGCCTGTACGGCGGTCTGACCGGCGGTTCGGCGGCGCTCAACATGCAGGTCATGAACTTCGGCCAGAGCACCGCGGACTTCAAACTGGTCAGCTCGTTCGACGCGACCCACTCCGACCAGTTCAACCTCACCTCGACCGACTGGACGATGGCCGGGGCGGCAGGTGCCACCGCCTTCGGCTTCGGCTCGCTCGGCTGGGACGTCGACTGATCGACCACACTCGGGGTGGCGCGGCCGCCACCCCAATTCTTGAAGAGGGAGAGGGAAGATGAAACGTGTCCTGGGTCCAGCCGCCGTTCTCGCGCTTCTGCCACTGAGCGCCACGGCGCAGCAAATGGAGGCGCAGTCGAGCAATACGGTCAACGTCATGGCGATCACCGGGCCGCAGACCGACGTTCCCACACGGCAGGAGGTCGTCTACGGCGGGCACACGTGGACGACTCCGAGCGCCCAGGGCAGTTATTTCGGCGGTGCCAATCCGTGCCTGATCGGCAGCGGCGGCGGCGCGGCGGGCGGCCCCATCGCCTTCAACATCAACGTCGGCAAGAGCGACGAGGGGTGTCAGCGTAGGTCCGATGCTGCCGCGTGGCATGCCATGGGCTTCGACAATGTGGCGGTGGCGCGCATGTGTCAGGACATCAAAAGCGCGGATGCCTTTTTCGCGGCCACGGGAGAGGTCTGCCCCGGCGCGATGGCCACGCGCTACAAACTCGCGGACGGCTCGCCGGCGCGCCCCGCGGCGCTCGTCGCGAACAGCCGTGCGATACCCGGCAACCAGTATAGCGGCCCCGTCGACCTCACCAGCCCGCAGGTGCAGGCCGCGATCCGTGCCGAGGCGGTCAAGATGCTGCGGTCGCAATCGAACGTGAGCGCTCCGCCAGCGGGCGCATCGCCGTCGATCGGAAGCGAAGCGCCATTGATGAGGAAATAAGGGGGTGGCTGACGTGATCGCACATCGTGGACTGTCATCTGCGTGCCGAAGGGATATCGATTGAGATGCGACGCAGTGATGGCCGCGCGACGTCGCGTCGGTGTTGACCTTCTGCCATTCGCCCGACGTTTCGCCGATGGCACCGGCCGTATGCAGGCAGATGTGGTATAATCGAATGACGCCATGGGCGACGACGGTCTTGCCCGCGTCGCCATAACGACGCCGCCGCCCACCGCCTGACGTTTCCGCGTTGCGCCGGCGCTGGCGCCATCGCATGCTCCGCCGCAAAGCGCCGGGGGGGACGAGACATGCGGAACGGGTGGATGATCGTTGGACTGCTCGCCTTGCCGACGGGCGTGGGCGCGCAGGTATCCTCGACGACCGTCCCGCCCCCCGCCGCGGTCCCGGGGGCGGGCAGCGCGCAGGGCGACGTGTCGGTCACGATCTACAATGGCGACGTCGCGCTGGTGCAGGACGTCCGCCAGCTCACCCTCGCCGCCGGCCGCGTCCGCCAGTCCTTCCCGGACGTCAGCGCCCAGATCCGGCCCGAGACGGTGTCGCTGACGATGCCCGATGCCGGGATCGTCGAACAGAATTTCGACTATGATCTGCTCAGTCCGTCGAGCCTGATGGAGAAGGCGGTGGGTGAGACGATCACGCTCGTCCGCACCAACCCCGCCACCGGTGCCGAAACGCGCGAGCGGGCGCGGGTGCTGGCGGTAAACGGCGGTGTCGTCCTCGACATCGACGGGCGGATCGAGGTGCTGCGCGACGACGGCCTGCCAGTACGTGCGGTGTTCGACCGTGTACCGGAATCGCTGCGTGCGCGCCCGACCCTGTCGGTGACGCTGGCCAGTGCGCGATCTGGATCGCGACCTGCGACGCTGTCCTATCTCACCCGCGGCCTCGGCTGGAGCGCCGATTATGTCGCGCTGTTCGACGACAAGGCCGGCACGGTCGACGTGCAGGGCTGGGTGACGCTGCGCAACACGACCGGCACCACCTTCACCAATGCCAAAACCCTGCTCGTCGCAGGCGAGGTGGGCAGCGCGAACGACGAGGACGACGCCCCGGTTCGCCCCCGGCGGCCGGTGCGCACCCAGGCCGGCACCGAGACGTCGGCGCGCGAGCAGCTTGGCGACTATTACCTGTACCCGCTCGCCGAGCGGACCACGATCGCCGACAAGCAGACCAAGCAGGTCAGCTTCCTCGACGTGAAGGGCGTTGCCGCCAGCTCGGGCTATCGCTTCGACAACGGCTGGCTCGGCACCGCCGACGCCCCGCGCAGCGCGCAGAGCGTGCTCCGCTTCTCCAATCGCGGCGGCACCGGCGGGGTCGGCGATGCGCTGCCGGCCGGCACGGTGCGCGTCTACATCCGCGATGCGCGCGGCCAGCCGCAATTTACCGGCGAGAACCGCATCGAGCACACGCCGCAAGGATCGACGATCGCGCTGCCGACCGGCGACGCCTTCGACGTGAAGGTGCAGCCGACCGTGGTCGAACGTACCCGGCTGGGCGGCGACCGGTGGCGGACGCGCATGCGCTACACGCTGACCAATGCGCGGCCGCGCGCCGTGACGGTCGAGCTCGTGCAATTGGGCCTCGACTGGTCCGACACGCGGATCATTGACGAGAGCCGCAAGAGCGAGCGGCCCAATGCCGGCAGCGCGACGTGGCAGGTGCCGGTTCCCGCCAATGGGGAGGCGGTGGTCACCGCGACCTTCGACACGCGCTACTGATGCGCGCGCTGCTGACGGTCTTGCCGGCGTTCATCGCGATCGGCGCCGCGCCTCTGCCTGCAACGCCCGGCGTCGTGACGTCGCCGGCGCCTGCAGCCGTCGCGCTGACCGTCTATCGCGCGCCCTACGGCCAAGGCGCGATGAACCTCGGCTATCTCCAAGGCTTCGCGCTGGTCACCGAAACCCGCCGCATCGCCGTGTCGAAGGGCGCATCGACGCTGCGCTTCGAGGGCGTCGCCGAGGGCATCGTGCCGGTGAGCGCGGTGGTCGAGGGATTGCCCGGCGGCGTCATCGAAAAGAACCGCGACGCGCGCCTGCTGTCGCCTGCCTCGCTGATCGACGGCACGCTGGGCCGCATAGTGACGCTGACGCGCACGGATCGCGCCACCGGCCGCCGGGTTTCCGAACAGGCGACGATCGTCGCCGGTCCCGCGAGAGGCGTCGTGCTGAAGACGCGCGCCGGGATCGAGACGCTGCGCTGTTCGGGCCTGCCCGAGCGGCTGAGCTTCGCCGGCGTGCCCGGCGGACTGTCGGCGAAGCCCGTGCTCAGCGTCGCGACGGTCAGCCCGGTAGCGCGCACGGTCACCGTAAAGCTGAGCTACCTCGCCAGCGGCTTCGACTGGCGTTCGAGCTATGTCGCCACCGTCGCGCCTGACGGCCGTACGCTCGACCTGTTTGCCTGGCTGACGCTCGCCAACGCCAATCCCGAGCGCTTCCCCGATGCGCAGCTCAGCGCGGTCGCGGGTCGGGTCAACCGCGTCTGGACGCCGGGGCTCGAGCGCGCCGTCGCGGCGCTGTCGCTGTCCTGTTATCCGCTCGGCACGACGACGTCCGATCTGCCTGAGGAGACGTTCGAAAAGGCCGACGACATCGTCGTCACCGGTTTCCGAATGGCAGCGCCGCCTCCGCCGCCGCCGCCGCCGGCTCCGGAGCCGGCACCTGCACCGCCGGCACCGGAGAACCTCGGCGACCTCAAGCTCTACCGCGTGCCGATGCGCGTCACCGTCGCGCCGCGCGCGCAGAAGCAGGTCGCGCTCTTGTCCCGCGCCGGCGTTCCCTTCGATCGGCGGTATCGCGCGCGTCTCTATCCCGGACAGCCCATCGTGAGCGCGCCGACCCGCATCGTGCTCGCGCTGCGCAATCGCCGTGACGCCGGCCTTGGCCTGCCGCTGCCGGCGGGCAGCACCGCGGTCTATGCCACGCGCAACGGCGAGCGGCTGCTGCTCGGTCAGGGTGCGTTGACGGACCGTGCAGAGGGGGAATCCTTTCGCATCGCTGCGGGCATCAGCCCGCAGGTGACGGTCATGCAGGAGCCTATTTCTGCCGACATCATGCGCGTGGTGCTGACCAATGCCGGTGCCGCGCCTGCGTCGGTCGACGTGCCGATCGGCACCGCCGGCCAGCGGATCGAGGCGATCGACGCGACGCTGCCGATCGTCGACGGCGCCCGCACGTGGTCGGTGGTCGTCCCGCCAGGCCGCACCGCAGAGTTGCACTACCGCTATTGCTGGGACCGCTGCCAGCGCTAGCCGCGGGGCGCAGGCAACGGGGCATCTCGGCCGATGAGGTTTCTGCTGGCGGAGGACGATGCGGCCACGGCGGAGACGATCGGCGTCGGACTCGCCTGCGCGCGATAGACGTCGTTGGGGATGTCGTGGAACATCCGTCCGCGCGCCGGTCTCCTTGCGACGGGCTAACCGGGCGTGGGCGCGGCCGTATCCGTCGTGATACTGGTGACCGCCATAGATCGCTCGACGCCGATCGCACGAAGGAAGCGAGCGTCGTGGCTGACCACAAGCAGTGCGCCGTCGAACCGTTGCAGGGCGCGTTCCAGAACCTCGATCGACTCGATATCGAGATGGTTGGTCGGCTCGTCGAGGATCAGCAGCCAGGGCGGCTGCGGGCCGGAGAGGGCGGCGGCCAATCCCGCCCGGAGCCGCTCGCCACCCGACAACGTGCCGACGACCCGCTGGGCATCACTGTTACGGAAGGCGAAGCGCGCGCAGGCGGCATGGACCGCCTCGTCGTCCAATGTGGGGTGGAGGCGGCGTAGGTTGCCGACGATCGTGTCGGCGGCGTCGAGCAGGCCGACATGCTGGTCGAGCATCGCGATCCGATCGGCGCGTCGGCGAACCGTACCGCTGGCTGGAGCGAGATCGCCCTTGGCGAGGCGGAGCAGTGTCGATTTGCCGGCGCCGTTACGGCCGGTCAGCGCGACTCGTTCCGGTCCGCGGATCGTCAGCGACCAAGGGCCGAAACGTCGATCGCCATAAGCGACGGTCGCGTGCTCGATCGAAAGTATCTCGGCCTGCGACGGGAGGCCGGTGGCGGGGAGGTCGATCGTGAGCGGCGTCAGCACCTCGACTTGTGCGTGGGCGGATGCGCGGGCTTGCACGGCCTCCTCGATCTGCCGTTCGGCGAGCCTCCGGCCGTGCCCGCTGCTGTTCTCGGCGCGCTCGGCTTGGCGGCCCAGCAGGATCTTCGGCTCCGATCCCTTGGCGGCGAAGCTGCGCCCGGCCTTGTCGCGCCGGTCCTTGGCCTCACGCGCGGATTGGGCGGCGAGGCGGGTGGTGCGAAGGGCGGCATCGGTGCGGGTCCGTTCAGCGTCGGCGAGCGCGCGTTCGGCATCGCGCGCGGCGGCGAACGTCGACCAGCCGCCGCCGACGATGCGGTTGCCGATTGGGCTCAATTCGACGATGCGGTCCATGGTTTCGAGCAATGCGCGATCATGGCTGGCGACTAACAGGCCGCCGCGCCAGCCCGCGATCCAGCGTTCGATGGCGTCCCGACCTTCGGCGTCGAGATTGTTGGTCGGTTCGTCGAGCAGCAACAAATCGGGCATGGCGATCGCCAGCCGGGCCATGCCGACGCGCGTCCGCTCACCGCCCGATAGGCTTCCCATCGGGCGCTCCAAGACGATGCCCTCAAGGCCGACGTCGGCGAGCGCGGCGTCGATCTCGGCCGGCAGCGTCCAGTTGGCGGCGTCGAAGTCCTCTGCGGTGCCGTCCCCGGCTTCGATCCGTGTCAGGATCGACAGTGGGTCGTGGACGCCGAGCGCTTCGGCGACGCTGTCCCCGTCATGCCAAAGCTGCGCAAGCCGGCCGACCGTGCCCGCGCGGTTGATTGTGCCGGACACGGGACGCGCGTCGCCCGCAACGATATGCAGCAGCGTCGACTTGCCCGATCCGTTGCGTCCGACCAGGCCGATGCGCTCGGCGCCGATCGACAGGGTCAGGTCATCGAAAAGCGGTCGGCCGTCAGGCGTGGCGGCGGAGAGATGAGAGAGGGTGAGGAAACTCGACATAGACACCGTGGCGGACGGAAAGGGCAGGGCGGGCGGCGCTGATCTTCCGGTCGTTCATGGTCGTGGCTCCTTCGGTCTCGCCACCGATATAGTCGATGGCGACGCCTGCGTCACCTGGCGCCAGACAAGGATCGCGGGCGTCGCCAACAGCCACGGCACATATTCCCCGCGCCATGGCAGTCGTGCCCTGACCGGGATTGCATGCTAGAGCCGTCCGCATGTCCAAATCGCACAGCACGGACGGCGTCGTCCTGGTCGATGGCGCCACCTATGAATGGCACCTGCAACGTGAACCGCATCAGTCGGACGACGAAGGGTGGAAGGGCATGACGATCGCGCTGCTGCAACGCGATGCCAAGCGCGAAGCCTGGGTGGAATTTCCGCCGCCCAAGCGGCTGTTGAAGGGCTTGCCGCGCGGTCGTCTGCAACTGGATGATGCGACGATCTCGCGATGCGTGCGGGCCGCTCTGTCGGCCGGGTGGGAGCCGACGTCGCGGGGCAAGCCAATGGTGTTTTCGGTCGATGCCGAAGGCAATTGATCGGTCGATGCGGGCAGGACACGACCGCGATTCTGCCTGACCGCGAAAGCCGGCCGCAGCCCGCGGCCGGGACCGATCGCTTTCCATTCGTGCCCGATGGGTTACAGCGGCCGCTTTGCGCGGCGCCACCTGTCGCGGCGCATATGGGTTGGATCGTCAGGAACTAGCGTCGCCGTGAATTATCGCCATTCCTTTCATGCGGGCAACAGCGCCGATGTGGTCAAGCACAGCCTGCTGATCGCGCTGGTCCAGGCCTTGCAGCAGAAACAGACCCCGCTGACCTTGATCGACACCCATGCGGGCTGCGGGCTGTACGACCTGTTCGGCGAGGATGCCCAGCGCACCGGCGAATCCGCGCATGGCGTGATGCGGGCCTTCGCCGACCCGAATCCTTTGCTGGACGACTATCGTGCCGCCGTACAAGCGGTGAATGACGCAGCCGAGCCAAACCTCTACCCCGGGTCGCCACGGTTTCTGGCGCAGCTGCTGCGCCCGCAGGACTTTCTGATCCTGAACGAGAAACATCCCGAGGATGTCCGCACTTTACGCCGGGCGATGCGCGATACGCCCGCGGCGGTGCATGAGCGCGACGCCTACGAATTCTGGCTGGCGATGGTGCCGCCCCGCACCGCACGCGGTGTGGTGGTGGTCGACCCGCCCTATGAGCAGACCGACGAACGCGACCGGATCGTCACGACGCTTGCCGCCGCGCACCGCAAATGGGCGCACGGCGTCACCGTGATCTGGTATCCGCTGAAAGACCGCGCCACGCATTCGCGGTGGAAGGAACAGCTGCACAGGCTCGCCATTCCGAAATTCCTGACGGTGGAGCATTGGCTGTACGACGAGGATCAGCCCGGCATCTATAACGGCGCCGGCCTGTTCATCGTCAATCCGCCCTACGCCTTCACCCAGGCGCTGCCGCCGCTGCTGGAGGCGCTGCGCGCCGTGCTGGCGCCGGAGGGGCATGACGGCGAGATCACGGCCAACTGGCTGCGCGGCTGATTACCGCGCCGGCTGTTCGGCGACGATAGGGCCGCGCTGACCGGCCGAGTTCAATAGACGCCGGTTGATCCGCCCGCATGCGGTGGTCATGAGAAGCCGACCACCGCATGCGGCACGTATGGCGCCTCCAGCCGGGCGATCTCGTCGTCCGACAGCTCCAGGTCGAGCGCCGCGACGGCATCGTCGAGATGTGCCGGCTTGGACGCACCCACGATCGGTGCCGACACCTCGGGCTTGGCGAGCACCCAGGCGAGCGCGACCTGCGGGCGGGGCACGCCGCGCTCGGCGGCGACGGCGGCGACGGCTTCGACCACCTTGCGATCTGACTCCTGCGTCGCGGCATACAGCGTGCGGCCGAATTCGTCGGTGTCCGAGCGGGCGGTGGTCTCGTCCCAGTCGCGCGTCAGCCGACCGCGCGCGAGCGGGCTCCATGGGATTACGCCGATCCCCTCCGCCGCGCACAGCGGCAGCATTTCGCGCTCCTCCTCGCGGTAGAGCAGGTTGACGTAATCCTGCATGGTCGAGAAGCGCGTCCAGCCGTTCGCCTCGGCGACGTGGAGCATCGTCGCAAACTGCCAGGCGGCCATCGATGAGGCACCGATGTAGCGCGCCTTGCCCGCCTTCACGACGTCGTGCAGCGCCTCCAGCGTTTCCTCGATCGGCACGTCATGGTCGAAGCGGTGAATCTGGTAGAGGTCGACATAATCGGTGCCGAGCCGGGTGAGGCTGGCATCGATCTCTGTCATGATCGCCTTGCGGCTGAGGCCGGCGCCGTTCGGGCCGGGACGCATGCGGCCATGGACCTTGGTCGCGATCACCACGTCGTCGCGGCGGGTGAAGTCCTTCAGCGCGCGGCCGACGATTTCTTCCGACGTGCCGTCCGAATAGACGTTTGCCGTGTCGAAGAAGTTGATCCCGGCCTCCACCGCCTGGCGCAGGAGCGGCCGGCTGGCCTCCTCGTCCAGCGTCCAGGCGTGATTGCCGCGATCGGGAATGCCGTACGTCATGCAGCCGAGGCACAGGCGCGATACGTCGAGGCCGGTATTGCCGAGCTTGATATAGTCCATGGGTCGTCTCGCTTGTTCGGTTTGCCGCAACAACGCACGGGCGGCGATTGTGGCGCTACCGTCGCCGTTGGTGCGGGTGGGTATGCGAGGGTCGTGGCGGCCGGTGAATCAGCGCGCGCTGCTGCTGGAGTAGGGCCGGTCCGCGGGGCGCGTCGCCCATGTGGTGTTCGGCGCCGCTTGCATGACGAAGCGCAATTCGCCGCCTGCCATGATCTCATCGTGGCGTAGATAGGCGCGGGTGACGGGCACTCCGTTCAGCGTGACCTTACCGACATAGGGGTGTCGGTCGTCGAGGTCGTCGGAGATGACGGTCAGCGTCCGGCCGTTGGGCAGCGTCAGCACCGCCCGGTTCACGAATGGGCGGCCGATGACATATTCGAGGCTGCCGGGCGTCACGGGGTAGAAGCCCAAGGCGGTGAAGACCAGCCACGCCGACATCTGGCCCAGATCGTCGTTGCCGGACAGGCCATCGGGCGTCGCGCGATACTGACTGCCGACGATCTGCGTCAGTCGCGCCTGCGTGCGCCACGGCGCGCCGGCATAGTTGTACAGATAGGCGACATGGTGGCTGGGTTCGTTGCCGTGGATATACTGGCCGATCAGCCCGGCGATGTCCTCGGCATGGCTGTAGTCGAGCTTGGACGTGTCGAAATCGAACATCGCATCCAGCTTTGCGACGGTCGCCGCGTCGCCGCCGAGCGCGCGGACGAGCGAGGCCTGATCCTGCGGCACGAACCAGCTGTATTGCCAGGCATTGCCCTCCGTATAATCGGACCCGTAATTGATCGCGGTCGGATCGAACGGCACGCGGAACGTCCCGTCGCTCTTGCGCGCGCGGATGAAACCGGTCTTCGCATCGAAGCTGTTGCGCCAATTTTCCGAGCGCTTTGCGAAGGTTGCGGCGACGTCGGCGCGCCCCATCGCACGCGCTAGGCGGGCGATGGTCCAGTCGTCGTAGGCATATTCAACCGTCTTCGATGCCGCTTCGGGTTCGCGGTCAATCGGCACGTAGCCGCGTGCCATATACTCGCCGAGCCCGGCATAAGGCGCATAGGTGGCGCTGGCGACCATCGCCGCCAGCGCGGCATCCGCGTCGAACCCGCGGATGCCCTTCAGATAGGCGTCGGCGATCACCGGAGCGGCGTGATAGCCGATCATCGTCCACGTCTCGCGCCCCTGAAACTGCCAGACGGGCAGGATGCCGTCGGGACTGTGTTCGCGGCTGGCGATGAGCGAGCGGACGATGTCGCGGGTCGTGGTGGCCGGCTGCACCAGCGTCAGCAAGGGGTGTTCGGCGCGGAACGTATCCCACAGCGAGAAGGTCGATCGGAACGTATAGCCGTTCGCGCGATGGACCTGATTGTCCGGCCCGCGATAGCGGCCGTCGACATCACCGGCGACGGACGGGGCGAGGAGGCTGTGATAGAGCGCGGTCGCGACCGATCGTTGCATGGGCGCGGGCGCGTCGATCCGCAGCACGTCGAGCGCGGCATGCCATGCGGTCGCGGTACGGGCGGCGATCGCGTCGAAATCGCCGGTTTCGCTCAGCAGGTTGGCGATCGCGCCCGCTTCGTCGACCGAGGAGATGGCGCTGGTCACCTCGATCGGGCGATCGGTGGTGCCGAAATCGAACCGGGCGACGAGCGCCCGCCCGGCGCGTTCGGCCACCGCGTCGCTGCCGCGCCCGGGACCTTGGAAGCCCTTGTACGCGACATCGGTCTCGGTCGAGACGAAGGCGTGGCCCGTCAGCGGCACCGAAAAGCGGATGGCGAAGCACAAGTTGCGATCCGGCGCCCAGCCGCGCGTCTGTCGGCAGCCGGTGACGATGCCGTCGGGACGCAGCCGGATCGACGACCACAGGACCTTGCCCGGGTAATTGTAGAGCGAGCTGCGCAGGTCGAGCAGCAAATGCATCGGCAGCGCCCCGGCGGTGGGACGATAGCGGGCGACGCCGATCCGCGTCCCTGCGGTGAGTTCGGCGCGGACGCCCCGGTCCTTCAGGGCGACCGCATAATAGCCCGGCCGCGCGACCTCCGCCGCATGATCGTAGCGCGATCGATAGCCCGTCCCGGGCTTGCCGGCGTCGCCCGGCTCGAACGGAACGGTGTCGCCTGCCACGGGCATCATCAGCACATCGCCAAGATCCGAATGCCCGGCGCCCGAAAAGTGCGTCAGCGAAAACCCCTGGATCGTCGGATCCTCATACCGATAGCCGGCAGCATGGCTGTAGCAGGCGCGCAGGACGCAGGTGGTGTCCGTGTCGGGCGAGAATTGCACCATGCCGAACGGCGCGACCGCGCCGGGAAAGGTATGGCCTTCGCCGCCGGTGCCGATCATCGGATCGACCTGATCGTACGTCGATTGGGCGAGGAGCGGCGTCGCCGCGAACCCGGCCAGCAGCGCCAGAAGCGTACGGAAGCGAAGGGTGGTCATCGGAAGGTTAGAGCATTCCCCCGGCATCAGGGGAAGGCCGTTTGTCGATGATGCCGCGTTGTTTCAACGGCTTGGGCGGCGATGCGGTGCGGCGATCCTATGCCATGGGGCGCAAGGTGAAGCGCGTGATCTCGGACGGCACGCCCAGCCGCAGCGCGAAGCCCGGCCACAGGCCGGTGCCGTTGCTGACGTAGAGCGTCATCCCGCCGACTGCGTAACGTCCCGACACGAAGCCGGCATTGCCGCGCGCGACGAGCCGGTCGAGCCCGCGGATCATGCCGCCGTGCGTATGCCCGGACAGTTGCAGCGCGACTCCGCGCGCAGCGGCGTCGCGCGCCTTGCGGGGCTGATGGTCGAGCAGGATGATCGGCGCACCGGCGGGGGCGCCCCGCAGCGCATGGGCGAGATCCGGCCCGGCCTCGCCGACGCTGGGTGCCGACAGGTCGGTGACCCCGGCGACGACCAGCCGCTCCCCGCCGCGTGCGACGACCGTGTGGGCGTTGGTCAGCATGCGGAACCCCAGACCCGACAGGTGCCGCATCCATGCGCCGTAATCGAAGAAATATTCGTGATTGCCCGGAATGGCATAGACGCCGTCCGGCGCACGCAGCCGCTGAAGCGGCGCCACGTCGTCGCGTCGCATGGCCACCGACCCGTCGATGAAGTCGCCGGTGACGACGATCAGGTCGGCGCCCGACGCATTGGTGCGATCGACGACCGCCTGCGCCCAGCGCGGCGTGAAGAGCCGGCTGATGTGCAGATCGGTCAGCTGGACGACGCGATAGCCGTCGAAGGATGGCGGCAGGTCGCGGATCGCCACCGTCACGTCCTTGATCGGCGGCACGCGCAGCGCATTGGCGACGCCGATGCCGGCGAGCACCGCCGCCAGGCCCGCAACGGCGTAGCGCAGCGCGTCCGGCTCGCGGATCGCCGCCTGCCGCACGAGCATCGTCAGCAGTGCGCCGAGGTCGAGGACCAATTGGAAGACGGCGAGCAGCACCAGGGCGCCGAATGCCCAGTTGAACAGGATGACGATGGGGCGCGGAAATTCAGGCGCGAAGACCGATCCCGACGACAACCGGCTCCACAAATGGAATTGCGACGCCGCCAGCATCAGGAGGCCGACGGCCATCTTGGCCCAAAGCGGCAGCGGCAGGGGCCACAGCCAGCGCGCGATGACGATCAGCGCCGGTATGGCAAAGACGAGGTTGAAGATGGGAGGCACTCCGGCGTTTGCATGCGATGCCCGCTGTAAACGAGGCACGGGGCCGCTGTGTCCATCCCCAAGTCCGCGCGAGACAGCGTGGTTGTGGCTTTTCCCGAAATGGGACGCGAGGGCAGAGGGGGCGAACTAGGCCGTACCGACATTCACCGTTTTGATGGATTGTTCGACGAGCGGACAGACATGCAGAAAAAAGAGTTTTGTTCGCGCGGAGGCGCGGAGGACGCAGAGATGTGACGCGCGTGGCAGCGCTTCGCCTTGACCTCGACCGAGATAGACAGGCCGCTCGCGCGGCAAACGCGACACCTCTGCGTGCTCCGCGCCTCCGCGCGAACCGTCTTGTCTTCACCTCTTTCTATCTTGGCGTAAATGAATGCCGATCGGTCCTAAAAGCCCTGTTTGACCGTGACATGCAGGCGGTCGAGCGTTCCCGCCGATCCATTGGCGAGTTCCCGGTGCGACAGGCGCGCTTCGACGCCCAGATCGAGGCGCGGCAACGGCGAGACGAACAGGTTGATCGCGGTGTCCCACACCTGCCGCGTCGACAGGGGCGAGGCGGACGCGGGGTTCCAGATGCGCTGGAACGACCCCATCCACGTGCTGCGCAACGTGCCGGTCCAGACATGGCGGATCGCGGCAAATCCCGCGACCAGCGGCACGGCCACCAGTCGATCGTCCGCCGCCTGATAGATCGCATCGGCCGCGACGTTCGCGCCGACATAGCGGCCGAGGCCACGGCCCCCGGTCATCATGAAGCGGATATCGTCGCCCTTGCCCGTGGGCAGCGGTGCGATGCCCGCCAGCGAGACGCCATAGCCTTGCGCCGTTGCCGCCGGCCGGCCGTTGGCGGGATCGACGCGCATCGATCGGAACAGCCCGGTCAGCGACAGGCTGGCCCCCTTCGAAGCCCAGAGCAACTGCCCGGTCACATCGGGAATGCTGTCATCGTCATTGTCCGACAGCGCAGTCGCGCCGGCCATCGCGGACACGGTTTCCGGGTTTTCGATCGAGGCGGACACGGTCCATCCGGTGCCGATCGGACGGCTGTAGCGCAGCAGCATCTGCCGGACGAGCACGGTGCCGTCGGTGACGCCGACGAAATCGGCGGTTTCGGGCAAGGCCGCGACATATTGGAAGTTGCTCCAATCCTGTCCGACCGCGAATCCGCCATAGCCCGCGACTGCGCGACGCAGCCCGAAGGTATAGGGATTGAGCGCGCGTTCCCCGCCGGCCACCGCGGGCGCGACCTGGAAATCCGCCTCGATCAGCGTGGTCAGCGACTGCGTGCCGACCGGTGTCGCGGTCTGGAAGGCGATACGCGATTGCTTGGCGGAGGCATCGGTGAGGATACCGGATCGCCGCCCGCCGACGGGGATCGATTGCGGCAGCGACAGTTCGCGCCCCAGCGGGTTGGTCGCGGTATCGCCGTTGCCGTAGCGGCTGACGATCAGGTCGCCCTTGATGAAGCCCGCGATCCGGAAGCTGGTCTCACCGATGCGGAAGCCATAGCCCGAGGGCAGCGACGCCGTGCCGCCTTGCGCGGTGATCGACGGGGTGCCCGCCGGGCGGGGCAGGGGGTCTGGCGCGGCTACGCGCGCAATCGGGGCGGGCGCAATCGGGGCGGGCGCTGTCTCGGCGGACGTGGCGGCGGCGACCGGCGCGGGCTGCGCGGGCGGGTGCGTCGCATCGAGCGCGCGTTGCAGCGCGTCGAGCTGTTGCTGCAGCTGTGCCACCTTGCTGCGCAGCGCCTGATAGTCCTCGGCGGACTGCGCGGCGGCGGGTGTCGCGGCGATCATGGCCACACCGCCTAGCAATAGGGCGCACGTCGTCCGCTGCCGAAGATGCGGCATTTGATATCCCCTTGATCGAGAGGCCCGGCGCGTGCCGCCGGCCCGGTCGGCGTCAGCGCGCGATGATGGTGGAGTCGATGTCCGCGATCGTCCGCACGCCGGTCAGCGCCATCGCCACCCGCATCTCGCGATCGAACAGGTTGAGCAGGTTGGCGACCCCCGCCTGGCCATCGGCGGCCAGCGCATAGATGAAGGCACGACCCAGCATCGCCGCGTCCGCGCCCAGCGCCAGCATCCGCACGACGTCCAGCCCCGATCGGACGCCCGAATCCGCGAGAATCGTCAGCTGCCCCTTCACGGCGTCGGCGATGGCGGGCAAGGCGCGCGCCGAGGAGAGCACGCCGTCGAGCTGTCGTCCGCCATGGTTCGACACGACGATACCCTGTGCGCCGAAGCGGACGGCCTCGCGTGCATCCTCGACGTCGAGGATGCCCTTGATGACGATCGATCCCTTCCAGACATCGCGAATCCATTGCAGGTCGCGCCAGCCGATCCCCGGATCGAAGTTCGCGCCCAGCCAGCCGATATAATCCTCAAGGCCGGTGGCAGCGCCGCGATAGGCGGAGATATTGCCCAGGTCATGCGGCCGGCCATGGATGCCGACGTCCCAGGCCCAGCGCGGATGGGTGATCGCCTGCAGCATCCGCCGCCAGGCGGCCCCCGGTCCCGACATGCCCGAATGCGCGTCGCGGTAGCGCGCGCCGGGGACGGGCATGTCGACGGTGAAGACCAAAGTCTCCACCCCGGCTGCCTGCGCCCGCTCCAGCGCGTCGCGCATGAAGCCGCGATCCTTCAGCACATAGAGCTGGAACCAGATCGGCGCGGGAGACTGGCGCTGGACTTCGTCGATGGCGCAGACCGATACGGTCGACAGGGTGAAGGGCACCTGCTTGCTTGCGGCGGCGCGTGCCGCCTGCACTTCGCCGCGCCTGGCATACATGCCCGTCAGGCCGACGGGGGCGAGGACGACCGGCATGCCGAGCGACCGGCCGAACAGCGTCGTGCCTAGGTCGATATCGGCGACGTCGCGCAACACCCGCTGGCGCAGCGCGATGTCGGACAGGTCCGACACATTGTGGCGCAGCGTATGTTCGGCATAGGCGCCGCCGTCGATATAGTGGAACAGGAACGGCGGCAGGCGCCGGCGCGCGGCTTCGCGATAGTCGGTGGGGGCGGAGATGATCATCGGGTCGTTCCCAATCTATAACGAGAGTTCGGCGCTGCGCGCGGCGGTGGCGCGCTTGGTGCGGGCCAGGTCGTCCTCGACCTGCCGGACCGTGGTGCGCACGAATTCGAGATGGACATCGGCCGCGTCGCGTGCGCCGTCCGCGTCGCCCGCCACGATTCGCTCCATGATCGCGCGGTGCTGCGCCGACAGCGCCTCGAATGTGCGCGGCACGGCGTAGATCTTTTCGCGGCTCTGCGAGATGCTGGTGTGCAGCAGCCCGAACAGGCTGGACATGACATGCGTCAGCACTGCGTTGCGCGAGGCATGCGCGATGGCGAGGTGGAAGGCGGCATCGGCGTGCGCCTCCGCCGCAACGTCGCCCGCGCCGTGCAGCTTCTCCATCGCGTCGAAGCGGCGGCGGATACGGTCCTTGTCCACCGCATCGGCGCGCCGGGCGGCATGATAGGCGGCGGTGCCGTCCAGCGACTCGCGGACCTCGAAGATGTCATGGCCGTAGCCCGGATTGGCCTCGACCAGTGGGGCCAGCGGTTCGGCGATCATCTGCTCGGTCCATTGCGCCGAGGGCTCGGCCAGGATCGCCCCGGCACGCGGACGGATGATGATCCGCCCCTGTGCCGCCAGCCGGTTCATCGCCTCGCGCAGAATGTTGCGCGATACCCCCAGCGTCTCGGCCAGCGATCGTTCGGAGGGCAGGCGCGCGCCGGGCAACAATTTACGCTGGGCGATCAGCGCCTCGATCGCGGCTTCCGCCCGGTGGGATACGCTGGCTGGCACGCTCATGGGATCATCCATGGTAGGAGATAGGCCTGGACCGTGGTGATGATCCCGACCAGCGCGCAGAGCGGCAGGCTGTGGCGCACGGTGAAGCGGAACAGGTCGGACTCCTTGCCGACCAACCCGACCGCAGCGCAGGCGATGGCGA
>JABASF010000233.1:0-53040 GCA_019776145.1 Harlomillsia oculata | reverse complement strand
GTATCCAGTACAGTTGTTCATTTTTAAAACTGTGAGGTGATGACAGTGACAGTGACATGTAGCAACAAAATGTAGTAACTGTTAAATATATAGAGCACGAGTGCACGAGGAGAGTGATTGGCAGGATTTCCACTTGATGCGTGTATCAGCGTCAAGGAAAATTGGCAGCAGGTCTCATTGTAGTTTTGTATTCAGTGCCGTGGAAATGTTCAGTGACATTTTCACTGAAACTTTTTCTTTCTTACTTACACGTCACTTGTACGGCGCAACTAGAAAGGACGAGGATTATTATGTTTTCTACACAAAGTCAGAGCACGTAACTAACCAGCTTTTACTTTCCAAGTTCGGGATGGAAATCAAATACAAAGTTGCGATTCATGAAGTTCAACAAGCCGTCAATAACTCATCAATAAGTCCAATTCTGTGTACAACATGTTTTTATTGCAACAATGGGAATCCGAAAATCGTTAATATTGAAATCTTAAAAGACATTGAAATTGAAAGACAGGAAATTTTTCCCGATTTCACGTTGAATGGATATGGTCATAAAATTGTTTTATCGACAGCTACCAAAATTCCATTTTTGGTTGAAATTGTTAAATCTAAATCCCAAACTAAGGAATCATGGGTACTTCTATATGGTGTTACGAAGTATGTCATCGAAGAAGTAGTCCAACATTTTAACTTCTCATATGAAGCAATTGCGTCCAGCGGTGGAGGAACTGGAGGAACTCTGCCAAATGGAACTTGGGTAGGGTCAGTTGGAGATGTCCTTCGAGGACGTGCGGATTTGGGTGCTGCGACTAGCATGAATCTTCCAAGATTTTTTGCAGTAGGTATGACATCTTCCTTCACTGATATCAGCATAAAATTCGTGACCGGTGCCCCAAGCATTTTCTACTCGTGGACAGCAGTTTATAAACCTTTCAGTACGACAATGTGGGTTTTCATTGTTGGATCCATTATTTTGGTCACAATTACTTTCCTAACTATCAAGAGTTGTCATATAAAATTCGGCGATCGTCAAGAACTTTCCGGATTTAGTCGTCATGTTATTGTTTACGTCACAACATGTCTTTTGGATCAATCTATTGTGTACCCAGTGAAACTGCCGGGTCGAGTACTTTGCTTGGTTTGGTTATTTGCTTCGCTCATATTTTCAACACTGTACAAATCCAAGCTTGTGGGACTCCTGACTTTCCCCACACTCACAAAACTCCCAAGCACATTTCAAGAATTGGCTCTTGATAAACACTTTAAAATGGGAATGGAAATCGGAATGATAGGTGGTTCGGCCATACCTTATTTTAGAAATGGTGGACCAACTCTCCGATCCATATTCGATAAACTGTCAAAGGGAAATGAAGCAATTTGTCTACAAAAGGCAATTAAAGGTCAATTTGCCTGTATTTCATGGGGTGGGCAAGCGGAATCGTTTCTTGCACGAAACTTCTCAGCAAATGATGAACAACCTTTAGTGTTCTCCAAAGATTCCACAGCGGCTGGTCAACCCGCATTTTGCATGCGAAGCAGGCGAATTTTCAGAACCAATTTTGACCGTGTCATTCGAAGCATCCGAGTAAGTGGAATAGCATTCAAATGGAAGAATATTGATACGAGGAACCTACGTCAAGAACACCTGTCTTGGGAGAAAAGCAATTCTATTTCTAAACCACCCAAACTTGATGGACCATCCAAGTTAATTTTAGATAATCTCATTGGACCGTTTTATCTCATTTGGACTGGAACTGTAGTGGCCTGTTTCGTTCTTCTGGTCGAAACGGTTCTAATCAAGTACATGACTTTGAATTATGTACAGTATCGTATTAAATGCACCAACATAAACTGTTGCCGCAACTAACTTGTAGCTTGTAATTGTTTTGTCACCGTGCAGTGTACCCCTTTAACTGGTTAAATACTAATAAAGAACTCAACCTCATTGCATTATTGGTTTCAAGAACTGGTTCCCTGCTCTTCCGCACACTTGCTCATGAATAATTATTTCTCTTTATTTAATGGACTAGGATAGCATACAAATATGGGGTTATGGGATAGTTTGTAACGGTGCATTAGATTTATTTCGGTTTGCGCTTACGGTAATTCTACCATCAGCTATCGCGGCTGCAAATGGCAACAAAGAACAAACCATAAATTACTTTATAATACTGCTTATCAGAGTAATCTACGTATATTTCGAGGTAATAAATTATTGATTTAATTAACTCTCAGACGTCCAAAAATTAAGATTAAGATACAAACATTATTATAGTTGACAGTTCCATATATTTTACCGGAAACTCTTCGGCCGTGCTGGTCACCATCTTCTGGACCAAAGCTCCTTCATAATGAAGAATGAAAATACTCACTTTCCAAAGTCCGCATTTGCATACGTCTTCCTCTTGATATACTTTGGTAACAGTTTTTCGTTTACGTCACTCTAGCAGGAAAGAAACAAAATTTTCATTCTCAAAGCAGTGCTTAATGTGAATGTCACTGTCCCGTGTCAGGTGTCACTTCATGTTAGACGCCATTTACTCAGCTCTTTCTTTTCAGCTCATCAATTTTTTCAAACATAACAAAGTTTGTTTGTTTCCTTTTGGTTCTACATCCTAGCGCATTTTAATCATGGATCAAAGGAGTTCGGTTTCAATCTATTCAAAACTGAAACGAATGAAAGTAAAAATCAAAGTGTCAACTTGGATCAACTAGTTTGTGTTCAAGATTTTGAAGATGCAGCTTTCAAAATTTTGGATCAGAATGCACTCAATTATTATCGAAGTGGGGCAGACGATGAAATAACTCTGAGAGACAATGAAGCTGCATTTAAAAGGTAAGATAATCACATTATCACTTATCTATCAGATATGCAGTAAACATAAGAATGCTAGTATTGTGTCAATGCTATTGTTACTAAATTTTATTTTACTTCGATCCCTAGATACACGCTTAGACCACGAAGGCTCAGAGATGTGTCTCATAGAGACATTTCAACAACCGTTCTTGGAACACCAGTGGCCTTTCCATTAGGAATTTCACCCACTGCCATGCAGAAAATGGCAACTCCTGCAGGAGAAAAGGCTAATGCTCGTGGTAAATTATCCTTTTAATAACTCGATTCTAACGTTTCCAAATTGTTCACAAAATGGAGTATCGTTTTAACAACTGGATCCCAATGTTCTCAAAAGCATCTAAAAATATGTACTTTTAGCTGCTGAGGCGATGGGAACTATATTCATTTTATCGAGTTTATCCACAACAAGTCTTGAAGATGTAGCAGAAGCAGCACCCAATGGCCGAAAGTGGTTTCAGCTTTTGGTTTATAAAGATAGGTGCGGTGGGCACTATTGTCCTGGGTGCACAATTTTCGTGCAAACTGAAAGATACAAATTCTGAAATGAAGGTTTGTTCAATTTTCAGGAACTTGTCTGCGAACTTGATTCGTCGTGCTGAAAAAGCGGGTTTTGAGGCATTCGTTTTAACTGTTGATGCGCCGTTGATTGGCAAACGACGCGTTGACCGACGTCACAAATTTCATCTTCCTGATGGAATGAGGTGACGTATATAATAAACTAATAACGTATAGCTACAATATTTGCAAAATATTACATTACATTACAGTCTAAAGTCCAATGGATAAAAACTGAAATGTGCTGCCCGACTTTATTGTAGCCTGTTATAAGTTTAACGCGGATTTTATGCATTTTAGTCTAGCAAATTTTCAAAGTGGGACAACTAACGCTGATGGATTAGGTGGCGCTACTTCTGGAGAATCGGCATTGGAAAGACTCAATCAATTATTAGATCAGAGTTTAGATTGGTCGGCTATTGATTGGTTAAGGAGGTAAAATTGTACTGAAAGACCCTTCGCTTCATTCCTTCATTACGAATTTTTTATGAGTTCGTAACAACCGTGCACTTTGAATTTAGCATAACTGGCTTACCAATCCTGGTGAAAGGTATTTTAACCCCTGAAGATGCAGAATTGGCTGTTGATCATGGTGTCGACGGGATCATCGTGTCCAACCACGGTGGAAGGCAACTCGACACAGTCTCCGCCACGGTAGAAAGAAAGCTACAACAACGTTATATTGTAGAAACTTAATTTAATCCATTCACTTCATTTGAGTTAATATTTTAAGATCGACGCTCTTCCAGCGATTGTGAGGCAAGTGTACGGTCGATGCGAAGTGTTCATGGATGGAGGAGTACGAGAAGGCACGGATATTTTCAAAGCACTGGCTTTTGGAGCTAAAATGGTCAAATAGTCATAATTTTTAATCCTCACTGAGTAACAAATGTATTTGTAACGTAATCAAAATCAATGCGTTAAATCAATCATATAAAGGTCTTCACTGGTCGTCCAATGCTCTGGGGAATGACTGTTGATGGTGAAAATGGAGCGAAAAAAGTTTTAACTATTCTAAAAGAAGAGTTTGATTTAACAATGGCTCTGACAGGTACAAACGAATTCAAAGGCAACACATTATTGAGAAGTAATAGTTTTAAGAGCTTCATTATTGTAGAACAACTGTTAAGAGAATGATTTGTGTTTACGTACAGGCGTTACAAATGTTGGGAATATTACTGACGAATACATTCAACCGTCAAGACATTCGTGTCCAATAGTTAGATCCGGTTACCAGTATCCAGTAAGCAAGTAGCAGTAGCTCATCAGTCATCCATTCATATACCTTATTGTAGAAATGATGGACCGTAAACCAGCGCTCCTGTCTTTCGACTTCCTACCAAGTGTGAAGAGTGAAGGAGAAATGAAGTAATTAAGTTTGTGTACAAAGGGCAATGCAAGGTCATTTATGCATTCTGTGGAGCGGACTAGCGGAATTGTTTTTACAATAAAATTCACAGGAAATAATGACCACCATTAGACTTCTCAAATAATTCCACAGCACTTGGTCAACCCGACCTTTGTATGAGAAACGGGCGAATTTTCAGAACCAATTTTTACCGTATCATTCGAAGCATTCTAGTAAGTGGGTGGGTTACAGGTCGTCCGAATGAAGAGTCTACGTCATGAACACCTGTCTGGTCCGGGAAAAAAACAATTCTATTTTCAAATCGACTATGAATCTGATAGGTTATCCAAGTTAATTCAGACGATCTCTTTGGTCCGTTTTATATGACTTTGACAGCAACTGCAGTGGCCTGCTTTGTGCTCCACGGTTTTGATCAAGTCCATGAATTTGAATATTATACAATATCCCATTAAATGCTTCAACATGAACCTTTGAAGCAATTTGTAATTTGTACTTGTATAAATTGTCCTCAGCCTTGCACCTTGCACCCTTGTAACTAGTTAAATCAGCAAAGACAATCTCATTGGCTTTTAGAACGGGTTCCTTGTCCATCCGCTCATGTGCTCATGAATTATTTTTCTTCATGTAATTTAATGTTCTTGAACGCATTAGCTTGTGTGGTGGGTGCACTAATTTTTACAAATACATTCATCCATGTCATTTCCAGTTTTCACTTAGGGTCGTAAGATTAAATCACGGAACCGTAGCTGCATATATGGGAACACACTTTACAAGAATATCCTTTCTTGCTCATTCTGTTCGACTATGTTCATCTTTACATTGCCATAAAAACATTTGCTATTATTTCCTATTGATTAAACTAGATTCAATAAATTCTCAAGCGTTCGATACTTGATCCGAATTCAACATTTCAAAAATTAATAATTAATAAATAGTTTAAAATTCGATCTATTTTACGGGAAACTCTTTTACAGTGTTGCTGACCTTCAAGTGCTCTTTAATAATGAAGAATCAATGGGTCCCATCGTTTGTGCTTGTACATTTCTTTCTCTTGATCTACTTTGGTAAACATTTTTTTGTTTATTCTAGCAGGAAAGTTTATACATTATTATATTATTATACAGTTTATGCAAATATTTTCCTTCTCAAAACATTGCATCACGTTTCATGTCGTCATGTCAGGTGTCAGTAAGGCGTTTTGCATAATAGTGCACTCTCTTATGTGAGGATTGAGACTGTACAAACTTGCATAGTTTGTTGTTTGTGAAACAGTTGCGTGACCATTCGGTTTTGGAATGTTTGGCGAAATTATTCTGTCCATCATGGCATGGCACACATTTTAATTTAATAATGCTATAGCGATCCTGCACCTATCAATTTTTTTGACGTCGCTACTGGACGTTCTAATAACTAATTAAAGGAGACCTTGGGATGGGAGATTTGGACTTTAGAGACAGGGACTATAAGGACATGCATGCATTCTCATATTCTTATCAAGGCGTAATTGTATACCATTCTTAAAGCTTAAGGAAAGTCGTTTTCAACGTTATGTAGCGTCTTGGTACATTAATTTTCCTACATCAGCGGACAAATTATTATGTCATTTCACCCTTCATTTACACATTTAGGTCATTGTCATTATGGAATACCATTGTCTACAGTTTTCTCAAAAGTAAAAAAGTTTCCTTTTGGAACTATTCTAGCGCATTTCAGTCGTGGATCGATAGAGTTCAGTTTCAATCTGTTCAAAGGAAACAATAACGAAATGAATGGAAGTAAAAATCAAAGTGTCAACTTGGATCAACTAGTTTGTGTTCAAGATTTTGAAGATGCAGCATTCAAAATTTTGGATCTGAATGCGCTAAATTATTATCGAAGCGGAGCAGACGATGAAATTACTCTGAGAGACAATGAAGCTGGATTCAAAAGGTACAAATAATAATAATCAAAGAAATTAAGTAGGAACCCATTAACGTGTGGTTGTTAATATTAGGTGATCGTTTCTTTCGATCCTTAGATACATGCTTAGACCACGGATGCTCAGAGATGTGTCTCATAGAGACATTTCAACAACCGTTCTTGGAGCGCCAGTGGCCTTTCCATTGGGAGTTTCACCTACTGCCATGCAGAAGATGGCAACTCCCGAAGGAGAAAAGGCTAATGCTCGTGGTAATTTCTCATTTTCATAACTGGATCTCAATATTTAGAAAACATCGTTTAAAAAATTGAACATGTATTAGCTGCTGAGG
This sequence comes from Harlomillsia oculata, assembly GCA_019776145.1. NCBI lineage: Eukaryota > Metazoa > Arthropoda > Collembola > Entomobryomorpha > Oncopoduridae > Harlomillsia > Harlomillsia oculata. The sequence goes on along the minus strand of JABASF010000233.1, from coordinate 46,016 downwards.
CAATGGGAACTATTTTCATTTTATCGACTTTATCGACAACGAGTCTTGAAGATGTAGCAGAAGCAGCACCCAATGGTCGAAAGTGGTTTCAGCTTTATGTTTACAAAGACAGGTACGCTCTTTACTTTCTGCACAAGTTATAAAGAAATACAAAGAGGAAACCCGAGAAAACCACTGAAATGGACTGAAATGAAGGTTTATTTTTCCAGGAACGTATCTGAAAGCTTGGTTCGTCGTGCTGAAAGGGCAGGTTTTGAGGCATTGGTTTTAACTGTTGATGCACCTTTGTTTGGAAAGCGACGCGTTGACCGACGTAACAAATTTAATCTTCCTGCTGGAATGAGGTAAAGTTCAATTACAAATTCTCTTCGAGCGTATTGTAGACTGTTGATAACATAATAATAATGTATGCGGGTTGTCTATTTTTAGTCTAGCAAATTTTCAAAGTGGGACAACTGACGCTGATGGATTAGGAGGTGCTACTCCTGGAGAATCGGCATTGGACAGACTCAATCAATTATTAGATCAGAGTTTAGATTGGTCGGCTATTGATTGGTTAAGGAGGTAAATTGTACTGAAAGACCACTGATTACGAATTTTTTATGAGTTCGTAACAACCGTGCGCTTTGAATTTAGCATAACTGGCTTACCAATCCTGGTGAAAGGCATTTTGACCCCTGAAGATGCAGAATTGGCTGTTGATCATGGTGTGGACGGGATCATCGTGTCCAATCACGGAGGAAGGCAACTCGACACAGTCTCCGCCACGGTAAAGCATACAAGCTGTCCTATGACAAGCTAAAGCTATAGCTAATTACAAAAATTTATTGCAGAAACTTAAGTTAAGTGGAATGGTTTGGACAGTTTGGAGTGGAGTGGGTGTATTCATTTTAAATTAATTAATACTGCTTTAAGATCGATGCTCTTCCAGCAATTGTAAGGCAAGTTTATGGTCGATGCGAAGTGTTCATGGATGGAGGAGTACGAGAAGGCACGGATATTTTCAAAGCACTGGCCTTTGGGGCTAAAATGGTGAAAAAACTATTACAATCGAATCATTATGAAGCATAGACTATAACAATTGGACAATAGCAATATGCTGAACGAATCATATAGGTCTTCATTGGACGTCCAATGCTCTGGGGAATGGCTGTTGATGGTGAAAATGGAGCGAAAAAAGTTCTGACCATTCTGAAACAAGAGTTTGATTTGACAATGGCTCTGACAGGTAGACACGAGTTAAAAAGTATCAATACGATTTAAAAGATTCTACGAGCTTTTTTATTCTTGAGCAATTATGAGAGAATGATTATTTGTACTTGTACACAGGCGTTACAAATGCTGGGAACATCACTGAAGAATACATTGGACCGGCAAGGCAAGCATGTCCAATAGTTAAATCGGATTACTAGAAGTAGCTCAGCATAATTTCTGATCGCGTAGTACATATTGAAAAGGTTATTAGTGACTTAAAATGAAAACAAAATTGAAATTCATGAATTATGAAAAATTGAGAATACAAAAAACGACAAAACTGATCGTAATAATGATTATAATTTGTTTAAAATTCAAACTGAAATGTCGTTGACGTGCTGTAGATTCGGAAACAGGATTTTTAGAATTTGCATAACATCGTGAGGAATAACATCAATATTGTTGGTGTAAGATGGCATGAAGATTTTCTTGAGAGACAATTGTGGAATTGGCAGGGCATGGAATATTGGGGCAAAGAGATCCCAATCTCTACTTTTCACAGTACCTTCAATTTCTATGTATTCCAGAGCAGGACAATGAGCAGCGAATGCTAAAGACGGATTCCAAATGTCCGTCTCAGTTTCCATTTCATCTTTGGTTTTCTTGTGAATTTTGAACTTGATAGTTTTGAGCTTGGGCATGTACAGTTTCAATGGGAAAATTCTAGCCATATCCATTTCTGACGGAGATACAAAGTACAGAGTGAGATGTACCAAAGACTGTCCTTGAGCTTGATAAAGATATTTGAGTGCTTCTGTGTCAACTCTTGAGAGACCATCCAAAACGAGATAATCCAAGTGGAATCTGAATGGTCCATTCTGCGAGAACATGTTGCTTTGTGAGCTGAAGAACTGTCCAAGAAGGTACGACTGGAACGTTGCCGGTTTTCGATGGTCGTTATTGTACAAAATGACTTTCTTCAACTTTGGAGCGGAGCGGAACAAGCTTCGGATAAACGCCTTGTCATGCTGCAAATTTTGAGTTGGCACATTTACAAATGTACGGAATTCAAGTGTCTTCAACTTGGGCCAGTGGAAGTCTCCAAAAGCTTGAAAAAACAGATGTGGATATGGAGTTCGAACGCTGCAGTAAAGACTTGATATGTATTGACAACACACATACAGGAAAGACTCCACAATACCACCATTGCTTTGATCTGTGAAGGCTATTTGAACATGCAATTCCAAAGATGCAAACAAAGATGATTTCTTATCTTGAGTAATTAGCATTTCTGAGAAGGAACACATTTTAACCAATGCAAGTGGAAAATGGTTGTCCAGATCGAAACGTTGTTTTATTTTCCAGCTTATTTGATCCATGATGTATGCATTACAATTCTTGTTCAAAGTTCGCATGACGAGTAATTCCTTCAAATTCATATGTGACAGTAGCTTTCGAACAATCTTCATTTTCTGGAAAGGCATAATAGAAAACATCTTTATTTCACCACCTTGCTTTGAATAATCCCAATTTCAAATATATGAGTATATTTCCTTGGAAAAAAGACAACTTGCCTGTGCACTGGCCCAATCTGTAAAAATTGCAGGAGTACAGCTACGTTTCTCCAAAAATGTCTGTCAGAAAACGCTTACATGAATTCATAACCACAAGATTTCGTTCCAGTTTGAAAGCAAAGAAAGATTCCAAAAACAACAAAGTATTAATTATAACTTTATAATGCGTACCCGTAAGCAGGAAATGATGAATGAAACCTTGTTCATTAGAACCTTCTGGTTCAAAGAACTGCTGGCACCTACATACATCAGCAATATAAATCCTTCAATTAACACTACCATGCTATAAATGATACTCATGACACGAATTGATTAATTCCTTATTATCATATGTAGTTAGCTAATAGGAATGAAATGAAATTATAGTATACCAATACTTACACTTTTTTCTGAAATACTCCCTAAGAAACAAGTGCATTACATCATGAACTTGTCCTACCAGACGAGGACTAGCCAAGAAATCTTCAGAGAATCGTAAATTCAATCTTTCAACGTACATTCCCACGTTCATTTCAGTGCTGGTACTGGAAACTGACAGCCAAACTGTTATAACTGGAAGACTCCAATCAAAGTAGCCATAAGCTGGAATCAACGTTTGAAGGGACGAAATGCATAGTGCTGAAAATCCATGATCACAGTTACCATCGTTGACACGGCAGGTACGCCCACGATCTTCCTTTGAAAAAAGAATCCTCGCAAATGTTATGTGTCATAGACTCAATTAACACATTAACAGGGTTTTCCATCATTCTAATCATTCATCCCCTCAACCATTTTTATCTTTGCCTATGAACAGAGCAGCAGAGGTAGAAAAAATGAAACTTACTGAAAATGCAAGTGAGTAAAGTAAAACAGAAAAGTCGGATTGTAACAACGGTTCGTTCTCTCCTTGAGTATTATTGGAAGTTTCTTTGTTACTTCCCATACTTTCACTCTCACTGTTTTCTCTTTTTGGTCTATACAATCACAACAATCGCGATACCTTGTTGAGAATAGTTTAATTGTCCACGGAGAATGTAGTAATGTAGCTTATAACTTTGGACTTAGAACTTTCCTGCACAATTTACTAATAATGATTTCTGGAACGGAAACCTTACATGCTCGAAGCACCCGTGAACCTTTCATGAACGATCTGAACTTGTTACGCGTCTCGTTCACTTTAAACAACTGGATGATGTACACGTACTTTAAAGTGTATAACATAAGTATGAGCTACTTGGATCATGATGAATTAGCATATTGTTCATGTATTACTGCTGAATATACTGAACTGAATCTAAACATGATATAGCGAGCGCGAGGAGTTGCAAAGTGTTCATTCCACTAATTCCACAGCACAGGTCAACGAACAACAACAAAGCCTTCAAATAAGCAAATTTTCGGAGTGCACTAATGTCAATCTCATAATGAACTACATAGTGTGAATGATAGTATATGTACTATAGAATGTTATTATTGTATTATTGTATTGTAAGAAACCTTGTGCGCCTTCATCTACATAAATGCAAGGCATGCAAATTAACTAGCACATTAATATATTCCTAATAAAATGAGTCACTGTTTTCCATGAATTCATTTTGATTTTTCCTGCTGTCACACATTGAGTTTATTTTTATGCTTACTCCTCTGACTGATAATTGTGAAATATGGGGCAAGGATAGTTTTAAAGGAAATCAAAATCATTGCTCATCTCGGATTTCAGTGGGTGATTCAGCTTGAGAAAATGCCATTTTAATATTTTTTGACATGCGTCATCGCATAGCTTTCGCCGAAAGAAACTGAACTTGCATTTATTCAAAATCACATTCGATCAAGACGTAACATATTTCGAAAGGCTTTTCTAAATTCTAGATTAAACACAGTGTAAATAATAGGATTGATTGCAGAGTTGCAGTAACCAAGCCACGTGAGAGCCAATTCCGTTGTTTCGCACGCACTTCCAGGCTGAGCGCAAAAACAAATATGAGGCTCAATTATGTAAAACACGCAGAATGGAACCCAGCAGATGATGAAAGCACCTATAATTATCCCAAGGGTTTTGACAGCTCTTCTTTCTTTTGTTAACGAAAATTTAATTTTCTTTTGAACAAATTCGGCAATTTGTGATGACGGTCGAGATCGAGGTTTCATATTTATTGAAGCTATCCGGACAGTCAATGTATTGCTGGTACTTTTATGATTTCCGATTTGTTCTTCTGGCAATTCGTTTTGAGCCAAGGAAACTTCGTCCTTTTCGGTTCCCAGTACAATATCTTTATTTGATTGCCTGTTGTCTTCGCTTTCGACTGATTTGCACTCAGTGTTGTCAATGGTCATAGTGGGAATGAGGATGTCGTGACCACTTTTGATAATTGACCCATTGCTGCTTTCAACAAGCGCATTTTCATTGGAATACGAAGGATCCAAGCTGACGATACATGTTCGTTTCCTCAATTTTTGTTTAATGATGGAATAAATGCGAGTGTAAAGCACAATCATAAGGATGATTGGAAGTATGAATGACCCAATGGCAGAATGGAACACATATCCTTTGCTTCTTGCAAGTTTGCAATGAAGTTCGGGAAGTTCGTCCCAATTATTCCATCCGAGAATTGGGGGCGAGCTGATCCATAGAGCAAGAACCCAAATGAAACAAACAGCAGCGATGACGTCTGACATTGTTCTATTTTGAACGTAAACAATACCATCGGTAACAGATCGGTATCTGTCCACGGCGATAGCAATTAAATGAAATATTGACACAGTGCATAAAGTAATGTCGGCCGTCAGCCAAAGTTTGCATGATGTTGCTCCAAATGTCCATTTCCCATTTCGGACTTGCAAGGTGATGTTCCAAGGAAGAACAAGGATTCCGACACAAAGATCCACAATTGCCAAAGACACAAGATAGGCATTTGGAGGCGTTCGAAGTGATCGGTGACTAATAAATGCAATAATCACCAAAGTATTACCGAGAATAATGAAAGAGGTAATTAATGGAAGGGGTATTGCGTTTGTCAATATTGTTAACGTAGTAGGAGGTTTGAAAGCAGTTCCGTATGAACACCCAACAGCACTATCGTTCAGAATTGATGATGTACTAGAAAAATCTTCCATCTTGATGATATTTTGAATTTGAAAAACGGTCTACTTGTGATATCTTGACATGTCTAAAGCGACAATGTACGGGTTCAGTTCTAAAGTGCAGAGTCGTGGTCGTCATTTGCTATTACGTTAAATCCAGACCACACCACAGGTAACGTAACAAAAGGAAGGAAATTCTTTTATTCTGACGCACTGTATGTAACTAACTACCACTATGAGGAAACAATGTTAAAAATATGCCCTTGATGTTAAAGTTACCGCAAATCCGAATCATCTATTTCTTACAGCATTTTATTTCTTGACCAACTCATTTAGAAACGTACATAAATTGTCGACATTAATACAGTTAAACCATATTATCCTAACCAGTCAACACGCTATAAACTGAACCAAGAATACGAAAGTTAAAAACATGACATAATGAATAATACAAATACTTTTAGTGATGTCCAAGATTGGTATGTGTGTCCCCGTGAAGTTCATTAATAAGCTGAGTTTGCAGATCTGAAAGCTTCTTCTTCAATGCTGATATTCCCATCAACACTATGTTTTCAGGGCGCAGAGCTCCGCTGGCTTCGCAATTGAAGAAAAACTTGTTTGGCTTCGATTCGTAGTTGTAGGGAGCTTGGTCTATAATTACAATAAAGTAAATATTAGAATACATTATATATATTTCAATTATGTAACCATTCAACATTTAAGTACAGATGGATAATAGTGTGCATACGTTGGTCACTATTCTCTTCCAATTCAGTATATTCACTTTTCGGCCACTCATCAGGTTTAGGAAAGATGACATGTCGCAAAGAGTTGTCTGGATCATATTCGAAAGCAACTCCTGCAGTTGGGTTCCATTTAGCGTGCTCCTTTCCGAATCCTTTCTTAGCATAAGCACGCAAGCTGAGTTCTTGTCCTCTCCGAAGCTTAATGATCAAAATTTCTAAAAACATTAAAACAAATTAAATCTAACTGTCAAGGGCCAATGTCAGTCATTTCGTGATTATGGGTCACACGGATACCATACCACTCAGTAAACTAAACAATCAGTAAACCAGGATCAACTTACCGTCACTTTCTTGATATCCATGAACGTCATCCTCCTTCCCTTTACTTGCCTACAGGAAATTAGAATTTAGAATGAAATGTCTTTCGTTTTACGCTGAGTTTATTGAGGAAAAAGCTTAACAAACATATAAAATATGGATGAAACTGCAATTACCGGTACGACTTTTGCTTCTGTTGATTTCAAGTTGTTAGAGGTCACGTTCTTTGTCGTATCGCCTTCACACTTCTCATTCAAAGTAAATTCCACACTGCACTGAGCACAGAAATCTTCACATTCGCATTCCTGCGAAACAAATATATAAGTGAACAAAATGGATGGATAAACGATAAACCTACAGTTCAAATGAAATTGTGATATTTTTACCCGAGAGTATTTCATTCCTTCGATCACGTCATCAGATGTTAAAGGAATCATCCCAATACGATGTGCAATGAACTCATCACTTAAAACGGTTGAATTCGCCTCAAATTGAACCCAATCGATCGCCATAGTTGGAGTTTCTAAAGTACACCATAAATGTTAGTTGTATATTGCAAGAAAATACAGACAAAAAGTTACTTTCAAGTTTTGAGTAAATGTTTCAGTCAATGCACCTACCAGCTATCATCACACGCCGAATACTATTTGCAACACTATAAATTAAAAATGAAACGAAACCATGAAATAAAAGATGCTCAAGAGCCAAAGTAATAATATTATAATTTATGTATAACTTATGAATTGCATAAATTAACATCACCTCAAATCAGTGTCTTCAATTTGAAACTTGACATTTTCTTTTGTGAGTTCACTAATGTGAACTGAAGGTTGGTTAGCGTACGGCATGACCGGCTACGTCAATCTATAAAAATAGCAAACACATCACAAACAATAATTTTCTAATTAAAAGCTTGGGATGAACGTCAAATGTTGAACTTTGAGGATTTAATTTCAAATACCAGTAATTGCCCGTTAACTTAGATTTAATTTAACAGATTCAAAAACTGACCAACGCAGAGTAACCTTTTCGTTTATTAGGCGACGACTTGGACGCTCGAAAGGCAATCCTTGAATTGTAGCGGGTTAAGTCGCACAAGGCTAAAGAAAATCGTGCTCCGCCAAAAAATAATGCAGGATTGTGCAATGCACTCACATCGTCACATCACGTCATCCGAATAAAAATCTCGTTCTTTCCTGTGTCACTTTATTTTGAATTTTATATTTAACAATTTAACATAATCAAAATAACTACTTTTAAAACATAATCGCTGTTTAATTATTATTGTTGTCCGGAGTGTGTCATTCCAACCGGGGAATAAGGTAATTTCAATTTGTTACTATTTCCATTTATATACTAAACTTCAGTAGCAGTTAGTCTTGTTTTTAGTTGTTGTTTTGGTACGACTTGAATTTTAGCTGTGTAAAATCCGTCAGGACGTTTATTTTTTAAAGTATTATTTATATGTCGGTGTAGTGTAGTTATTCTGGTTATTGGTTATTTTGGAAGCTGGTTACTGTTTTTACGATGTGATCTGTCCTCGTCCGATTTACGATGTAGCTTCAATTATTTTATGCCGGCTTTAAAAATGTGATTTCATTCAATCATTAATGTACTCTACGTGTTACTTCTGATATAATAGCATTTTTGGTTATTCGCTAGTAGTTATATTTGTTATTTCATTTCGTTTTGTTTGTTTTGTGACGCTTGAAATTGAAATATAATTTATAGTTATAATCTTATAATGCGTTATTGTATTGAAGTATTGAATGAATTCATATTTGTAGGCTGAATACTTTCCGGTGTACTAAAATAAGCTGACTGACTGTGAGCAATAATGGAAATGGATATCCGTAATCTTAATGAGACAGATTCTGTGGATAAAATGGAAGATGCTAAAATCACTAAAAAGGAAGATGAGAATGAGACCGAAAAACTCCATGTCCAGAAGGAAGGAAATAAAGAAATCGCTGAGAACGACACGGACACCATTGAAGTGGCACAGCCTACCAATGAACACGAGGAGGAAGTTATCGTTGCGATTTTACCCAAAACGAAGCGTTCGGTGCGTTTTGAATTCACGTCCATTCTGCTAAGAGGCGGATTGACTACTGTTTTTTACCCTAGTTCAATGTGTCAAGTGCTGCAACAAATTGGGTATGAACCTTACTATCCGCGACCTTCGACATCGCTGTTGGGTCGTCCTGTACTTGTGCTTCCTGCAGGATACACGTACATGAAGTACATTTACTGCGTGGACGGATTTTTTGGCCTGTATCGTGGACTTGTAGCAAGACTCGTGGAGAATACAGTTTACATCTGCGTCAGCGATTTTTTGAAATACAAACTCAAACAAGGGCGACTTCCTCTAGGTGAAGGAGAGGAAGCTTTCTTAGAAGATGTAGCCGAAATGGTCATCGAAGAGGATGATGAAGAGGACGATCAAGTATCTACGAACGGAAGTACGGACGCTTCATCCCCAAGCTCTGCTCAAGATATTACCGTGGTCAGTCACTTTAAAGATGTTGGAAAAGACTGGATATGTCGTATGGTTGGGATTACGGTCAGTTTTCCTCTCCATGTCGTAGCAGTGAGGGCCATTGCTGAATTCGTTGGGCGAGATGGGAGCTATTACCATCATGGATTTTTTAGAAGTATCTACGATATTTTCCAATACCACGGAATCTCTGGTTTCTTCGCTGGCCTCGTTCCAAAACTTGTTGGAGAAACTATCTACACATTCGGAATGGGTATTTCCGGGTACTTTGTTCGAAGCAGTATTGAAACTGAAGAATTTCGTGGACTTATGAACTTCTCCATGTCAGTCTTAATGTCTGCTGTTATCTACCCGTTCAACGTTGTGTCCAATACAATGCTCGTTAGTGGTAGTCGTTTGGCAATTGGTCAACCTCCATTCATGCCGAAGTATGAGAACTGGATAGATTGTTGGAAACAACTGCAACTTCTTAATATTCTCAATCGCGGATCAAGCGGTATTTTGCGATACTACACCGGCCCTACGGTTACCGTTAATGGTGTTAAAGAACCTATTTGTGTCACGTTCGGTCCAAATCACTTACATTGAGATTACGCATTCTAATGCAAATAAAAGCAATAAACAACATACTAAATACGTATCTCTCTGCTTTTCCAGAATTTGAACGATTGACAGATTCCCAACTTGTTATTTTTAGTCAAATTCTTGCTACCACTTTAGTACAGCGTTATTAGAGTTTTCATACGTGCATTGAAATAAAGTAATAAACTATACTACTATACAATAATTATTATTAAACTGTAAAAGCTTAATCTACAATGTCATTTGTGATGATTGGGTGCTTAATGCAATAACTCTAGTGAGTTCATTGAACGACGTTTATGATGTACGACTGCTACGTTACTTTATAGTTACCTTTGTATACTTTTGCCCAGAACAAACACTGCTGTTTTCAGCAGTCTTACTTAGTTTGTTAGTTAAAATATTACTTGGTGCAATTCGTGCCTGCTAACTATGGACTATGGACTACGAATGTTATGTTGCATAAGAACTGCTAATTAACAAGGAAATCGTATGGGAATTGTAAATAGATGAGTTTTGGTCACACAATGTCGTGTACGCACACGTTAATTGGTAGTTGGCAAAGATGTCATTCACAACTTGTCCATATTACTGCCTTTTGTACTCGAATTTACAGTTGATGGTTAGTTTTTCTTGTAAATGTACTGTCAGAGAATTATATAGTTGTGTTGCATTTGGAGTCGTTTCAGCTTGAATAAATTGACTTTATTTTTTAGAATCCAAAAGTAATCTTAAGTCAGAGCTGACTGAAAACATCGGCATAGTAAAAAAAAACATATATTAAAACAATTATTACACGTTTGATTTCAGCCATGGCTTTAGCAAGCATGTGCTGGACCTTGGCTCGGGCAATTCTTGATATTTCCATTGTGACTGCTATTATCATCTTATTTCCTGGACTTCCGCCCTATGTTAAATTTGAGTCTTACAGGTTAGCACACAATACGTAGCTTACAATATTGTGGCTTATTAAGTCACTACACTGTGTAATGAGTAATAATGATTAATGAAATGATAATAAATTATGAATTGCTCTTGCTGAGAATTGTTATTTTTTATTTAGCTTGACCCCCGTCATGAAATTAGAAGGACCACTTGAAAGAAATTCTATTATGGATACGGCAAAAGTGTATCCAATAAAAGAAGGATTCATGGGACCAGAGTCTATTGCCATTAGAGGTGACGAGTTGTACACAGGAACAATCGGAGGCTGGGTCCAACGCATCAAAGGAGATAATATTTCAACTGTGGTGAAATTCGGAAGATTTTGTGGTGCGTATCCGTATCTTCCGTGTCCGAAAATGAGCCAATTAACATTGAAAAACATTTGTTTTAATACGATTGCGAACATACAAATAGCACTAGAGTTAAACAGTTTATTATACTGGAATAATGCAGATGCTAAATGGAAAGAAGCAGTTTGTGGAAGACCTTTGGGAATGCGGTTCAATGCGGCCGGGAAATTGATTGTTGTTGATGCTTACTATGGTCTTTTTAGCGTGGACGTTGATACCGGTGAGTGTTTTGGTATTTATGCGTATATTCATTCTTTTAAAAATCAGAATTAGGTAATTTCTTAAAAATCTGTGTTATGTGTACATTACAGGGAAATATGAAACGTTAGTGAGTTCCAGTGAAGCCATTGACGGAAAACATCCAATGAACCCAAATGACTTGGACATTGCAAAAGACGGAACGATTTATTGGTCAGATTCAAGTACTAATTATTACTTGAATGATGCCATATTTGAATTTTTAGGTGAACCCAGTGGAAGGTAAAAGAATATAGAATCTACTATCTATACTTCATCGGTGCGGCGCGGCATTGTCATTTGGTTATTTCAATAATGCTTCAAGCTTCAGCAGAAGAATAATAAATTCGTAATTTTCTGACAGATTATTAAAATACGATCCCAAAACAAAGAAAACGACTGTTTTGATGACCGGGTTGCATTTTGCAAATGGAGTACAATTGTCAAGCAATGAGGAGTTTGTATTGGTTGCAGAATCATGTCGAAGTCGAATCATGAGGTAGGTCTTGTTCTCTTGTTTCCTGTTGTTCGTGTTTATTCTGAAGATTCGCATATTCTATTATGCACAACCACTTGTACGTGTAATTAAGTAATCCTTTATAATCACAAGTCACAACCACTTGGACTGGATGACATAAGCTTAGAGGACATAAGAACGATAATGATCTTGTGACCTGGACCCACAATAGATATTGAATAATAAATGTTTTATTTTAGGTACTATTTGAAGGGAAGTAAAATGGGACAGAGCGACATTTTCATTGACGGACTTCCGGGATCACCTGATAACATACGACCAGATGGAAAAGGTGGAATATTTGCGAGTCTGATTGTTCCTCGTTATCCTTGGGTGAGTTTTGGCGGGTTATTATTACATTGTTGACAGGAGCACAGCATTTTTTAATCAAACCAATTTCGACATTCGAATAAATTATTTTAGCCACCATCTCCTGGAGACGCTTTGGGTCCACTGCCATGGGCAAGAAAATTTCTCCTTCGACTCCTTAGCATAATGAAATCCGGAGTTGGCATTTTTCATGCAATTGTTCCTGATGGTTCTGTACTTCAAGAGTACACCGGAAAAGCTCAATATTGGGTAAAATATTATTGAGTTCATTTAAGTTTACATTTCCCGTAACCCTTTTGCAGCACACCCTTTTGCCTTGTTAAGGTATTCAATATGTACTAAAAAGATGTGAATTCCGTCTTTGGAACCCGATAAATGTAACATTAAAAATGTAATTTGCGCAGTTGGTACTCAAGTTAACTTTCAATGCCATATTGTAGCTTGGACATTTGGAACCCGTGGCCGTAGTAATTCCACGTCATGCCATTGTTGTTCGAATGGATCAAAGCGGAAAAATTCTTGGGAGTTTGCACGCAACCCAGGGAAAGGTACGAGTACTAAATCAAACCAGTACAATCAAAATTATTCCAATTTCCAGTCATTTTACTTGTATAATATATAAATGTGGTCATTCTGTCATTGTCATTGGAACAGGTTGCCCACATTAGTGAAATATCTGTGGACAATAAAGGAGAGTTTGCATATCTGGGGTCCCCGTACAATACAGAAATCTGGAAACTTAGTCTTTCGAAACCTAAACCAGGTATCCCTGAAATGAAATTGGGATAGCGAATTTAATTTCAAAATGTTAGACTTATACTATACATGTATGGACGATTAAGACTGCATTTTACATCAAACTGCATTTATAATGTTGACTCTTCAAATGACTGTTTGTTGATATGAAGTAAACTCTTATTAAACTTTAAATCGTATTCAATTTTATTTGCATCTAGCTCATTAATTGCGAATCTTTTCGGGGAAGACAACTAACAATTTTATCAGAGAACGCATGGTCGCTAAGTAGAGCTTGAAAATGAATGCATGTCGCAGGATCTTCGAATCTGAACCAGCTAAATGAATTCCGAAAGGTCGAAGGGCACGTGCTTTCAGGCGTATTGGTAAATACTTTTGCGCGCATTTAAGTCGAATGTCATACAAATAACTAGAAGATTTGGCTGCTACATTGCAAGCATCATTGAGAAGTAAAGTGATGAATCCAGTTCCCATGATTGCTATTGTTGGATACACAATGTAGCGAACTCCAGTTACTTCATCATCATCATACAAACGAAATGATCCAAAAATTGTAATCATAATGTACAATTGAAACGTAAAAATTTTGATAGGAAAGCTGCTTCTGTTCGCACTCGCATTGAACCAGGCGTTCAAAATTCTCAACTGATTGAATTTCGTGATCTTCGTCACCAAAGCCGTATTTTCTTTTCTATAAATTCAAAGTCAGAATTTAAAAATTAACACTATATAGTTACAATGTGCAAGTGTCTCGATCTCGATCTCTCGAGTCTCGACCCGTCCTGAAGACTTAAAACTACATTATGTATAGTCTTTTATATTTCATTAGTCAATTAATAAGTACAAATCTAATTTGATTTAAGATGATACTTTACTTTAGCAATTCAATGCAGCCTTGCATGACGTTGCAGTACATCACCAAATAATAGATGTTGAACAACATACATGTTATCATTGTTGAAATTGAATACGTTTGAAACAGAGTGAAAACAATGAGAACTGGAAAGGACTGGAATGACTTTGGAACGATGTAATACAACCACTGAGGTTGCACGGGTGATGCCAGGAAAACAAGAACCCAAGACACTGTAGTCCAGACACCAGCTGTCCCATATGCCACAAGCATCATATTGATTTTCTTTGAATATGGGGCAAAGCGCAACTTTGTTTTCAGCTCGGGTCCTTTGTAAAAAAAATAATACCAGCTTGACAGGCAACATTTTTCGTTTATACTTGTAGCATAAAAGTGACTTTTAATTTAAATTTGAATTTAACAACAGTACTTTAGTGCATTGCAAATTACCCTCAAAGAGCGAATTGAGTTTGGACAACTGATGCAAAGTCCAACAAACATCACGTTTATTGGCGTATAAACTGTGGCTTCCTGACCCACACCAAATGTACGACTGAATGAAGAAGATCACTAGATTCAATGTGTACAAACTGCTATTCTTCTTGACAAAAACTTGGAAGCACAAACTACTAATGACGAACACCAAATAGAGGAGAAAGTGTACTCGGTTAATCCAGGTAAGTTTCGGTCTTCGGTTAACATAAAATCTTCTTGTGACAAAATCGTAATGAATCGGACTTGCACCAATAGTTTTCATAAGATTTATGAATTTTCCACACCAGTCTAGAAAGCGTCTTGAGAGCATTTTGTGACTATCGTCTGAAACAGATGTCTATTCAATTGTGAATGACGTGGACAAGAGACATTTAACCTTCATTATCAGTCGAATTCGAAGTTTATTACTACTCCAGATAATTTTAGAGAAATGGCAGTGAACAAGACAAGACTAACAATTAATTTAATTGGCAAAATATCATACTACAGACAAGGGAACAAAGATATTTAGCTGTACATTGTCTCAATCTTACGATTCGTAAACTCAGAAACTAGCAATCAATATCATTTATCAATTCGTCATCTCTATTGAATAATCGAATAACATCCTTTCGCACAGACAGGAACGTGTCCTTGCAAACCGTCTGTAACTCAGCGCAGATAAATGCTTCAGTTAATGTCTCATAGGCTTCATCATCTGGAAATGAAAACCATTAATTACTGATTTTCATCACCCCAATCTAATAATAGTCATTTTCATTGTTTGTTATATAAAAGTACTTTTAATAGGAAAATGTCCACCGAGTTCACACAAAGCAGGATTGAATGCGGCACTTTCCTTAGAACCTGAATAAACAATTAATTGGTGTTAGTAATTACATAATCGCAGTAGGTCCATTATTTGGTTTATTGAATGTACCAAACGAAGAGGCTCGAGCCCAAATGAACAATCTCAAGTTGTTGAAATGGTCGATTTTGCTGTCTATCGATCCTCTAGTTATGAAAAGGTTATGAGCCACCCCTTTGTTTTGAAGTAAAGTTATCAGTTTGAATGCATCATTCAAAAACGATTCTAGCGACAATTGAAACTGGAGCTGCCATGAATCTTTGGAGGTGGAATTATCGGTACTTTCACTTGAACTTTCTAATACGAATGCAAATCCACTCGCTGGGTAGTCTTCAGGTGTTTCCTTACATGGACCGGCTAAATGAGACAAATTCTGGAAAAGACAATGTACATTGAAAAGCGCCGCGTGTTCTTAAATTACTTTCAAAATTAATTTTTTAAAAATAAAATTAATTACAGCAAATTCTAAATATAATCGCTGTTTTAAGTAGTACGCATGATAGTGATGGTGATTAACGGAAGCATACGCACATAAACTGTTAAATCCCAATCGGAAATCCCTGAAAAACATTCAACAAAAAAGTAGGGAAACCATATGGAAAAATATGAAGAATCATTAGCATATAAGCAATAACTTGGAATCCTGAAATCGTATTCTTTATGCACATCGATTCATAATTGCAGCTTACGGAGAACGGCTCAAAAGCATCATTTCCACGGCACATCGGAGACCTTGCAAAGTAATCCTTTGAGGCTGATTGCTCCGAAGAAATGGGACCAAAAGAACATTTCCATACTCCAAAGGGCTCACATTTATAAGAACAGCATGTCGCTTATTTGCCTCTTGTGCATCATCTGAATTACTTCCACAGATTGCTTCTCCTTCTTCTGAATCCCACCAAGGTTGAAGGTACAGAATGATTTCACGCGGAGAAACTCTGTTAAAATTGAATTGTTCGTGGTTGAATGGTTGCGAGAGACTTTGAATCTCTTGAGGCTTACGACGTTTCTCGGCTCTGTCCCGATTTAGCTAAAGAAAGAAGTAAAGAGAAAGAAAAGAAACAGATTCAGTTAAGCTTTGGATCATTCATACTAAAAGCTCCTGCGTGGAAAGACTGATTCCACGCACGCTTATCATGTCATGTCTCAAGTTACACCAGCACACGCGATTGCGTTGCAGGACTACGGACATGTAAAAGCCGTTCCAATTGAACTTTACTTTACCATTTACATGACAAACTTTCTAGACGATACACAATATAACAAATAAAGACATAAAATGCAAATGTTCTGCTAGCTCATCTGACTTTCTGCCTACTCTCCAACTCCATCCACAAAGAGATGTCTCATGGGACCTATGCTTAGTCCATAGAGCGACGAAACTTGAATATGTAGACTGAAAATGTCCAAGGCTACGTCAATGACACTTCATCTGGAAAATGCAAGCTCAACTTGTTTTTCCTTTATGTAGTCATTACGCAAAGCCAAGACCACATGAGCAAAACATACGCGACAGTTTGTATTCTCATTCTCTTTCTCTTACACAACATCAACCTAATGAACCTTTCTCATTCCAGTTGAACCATAAGACTAATCAGTAATCATTAACAGAAACTTGAGGGCTGTAACAGAAATTAATTTTACCTGTGCTACAAACTGAAATCGTCCAGGAAGAATCTTTGTTGGTAAGTTTTCCGGGAGGGGATACCGAAATAAGCTTTCCCGTTTTGCATTATCCCATAAGGTTTGCAAAACACGATCAAAATCTTTCCGTGGTTCCTTTTCAGAGCATGTTGTTGGGGCATTTTGAACCGAACCTTTTTGTACTTCGTCGTTGTTGTACTGAACGTGAGCAGAATGTAGATTAGTGTTATCACAGTTATTGAATTTAGGGTGACCAGAAACCGATTCTGAACCCACGCAAATTGACAAATCCTGGAAGGAATATTTGTAACACTGAGCCATTTGTCCAGCTTATATGTGTAATAAGGTCAAACGACTACATCTCTAGTATCTTAAGCTTAGAGAAATGTGATATCCCCCAATTTGCTGCAATCGGTCAGCAACTCAAATTCAAATCCAATTTAAGTTCACAATCACAGTTGTACAAATCCAAATAAACGTGTAAACAGAGTTTATGTAACATGTAATCAAATCACTATCGACACGAGACACGACATACAGCAAAGCACAGCACAGCGCAGTGCGCAGTAACATTATAGTTTATAGTTTTATGTGGGTGTTCACGTTTCCATTTAGTTTTCATTTACACTATTAACTACTACACTTTATTGTTTGTTTTAATAGGTAAAATTATAGTCGAAGCGGTCGCAGAAATGTCCATCCAAATCAAAGAAGATGTCTTCGATATCTTGCCGGAGACCACACAAGAAATTCGAAGATTTACAATTAGCAACACGGCTGGAATGTCCGTCCAACTGATAAATTACGGAGCAACAATTACTTCTATTCGTGTTCCCGACAAAAATAATCAGATTGATGATGTCGTGTGGGGATTTGATGATATCCAAGGTATCTTGAAACAATCCGTATTCTTCGAGATATCAACTAGTGAGCCAGATTACCTAAAAATGATAATAAAATTGAGCAATATTAAAAGGGTATTTGGGAGCATATGGAAGAAATCCGTATTTTGGTGCCACAATTGGTCGTGTTGCAAATCGGATTGCAAAAGGGAAATTCTGTTTAAATGGCAAGGAATATACTTTGGCTACTAATAACGGAGAAAATCATTTGCATGGAGGCGTTTCCGGATTTGACAAGGTGCATAATCTAACCTGGTGCATGAGTGATTTAATGATTTATAATGAATGCAAAAATGTGTGCAATCTGCAATGTAATAAAAATTTGGTTTAAAACAGAAAATGTGGAGTGCAGAAGTTTTGGAAAATGGGGTAAAATTCAGTTATGTGAGCAAGGATGGTGAAGAAGGATATCCTGGAGAACTCAAGGTTTGTGTGACTCACACCCTGACAGATGAAAATCAGCTCATGATTGATTACAGCGCAGAGACAAGTGAAGCAACCCCAGTGAATCTTACGAATCATTCTTATTTCAACTTAAGTGGACATCAATTTGGCGACACGAAACTCGTCAATCATTTCATCGAGATTAATGCAGACAAGTATACACCTGTTGACAGCAACCTAATTCCCACGGGTACTGCAAAATCTTTGGTTTTTGCGTCGTATTTACAGAATTTACACGCTCCCTTGTCACCAATGAATGAAAAGTTATGCTTAGAAACGTCCGCTTGTTTATTTTTGTAGGTGAATTGAAAGACGTTGACGGGACATTGTATGACCTTCGAACTATGAAAGACTTGCACAGTCTCCTTGTTCAATTTCCACCCGGACCAAATGGCTATGACACGAATTTCTGTGTAAACAGTTCATTGAATAATTTCGGATTGCGTCTTGTGGCTCGAGTCGAGTGCAAAAAATCCGGGAGAATGCTAACCGTGCATGCAAACCAACCCGGGGTTCAGTTTTATACGAGCAATTTCCTGCCGGGAGAAAACCAAGATCCACTTCCTGGAAAGCAGGGAGCCAAGTATACAAAGCATGGAGCTTTTTGCCTCGAGACTCAAAACTACCCGAATGCAATCAACATGGTAAGCATCCTGCTGGAAACTTTTCCAGTCACATCATTTCAATTTTCTTTTCTATACACCTTCCATGTGAGAGGTTCACGAACGTCTTCATATCCGTCCGTACGACGTAATGTAATAATTTCCACATTCTATATTTTCCACAGCCTGCCTTTCCAAATCCTGTGCTTCAACCCGGGAGCGTCTACGAACACAAAACCATCTTCCAGTTTTCCAACGCGGTCAATTAGCCACGACGGAACTTGTCTTTCTTTGTATTTTCATTTTCTTCCCCGAGAGCTTGTCATTTCCATTTAAAATGCACACACTTTAACCATCAACAAGTACGATTACAAAAGACTAAATTACATATACTAATAGGATTCGCCAAAACGTATCACAGGATAATCTTTTATGAATAACTAATGAACACTGTACTTTCTTCTCCCATTTTCGTACTAATAATAAACTTAATGCATATATTTAGTAGTATGTAAAAGTCCATACCTAAACCTAATATAAGAAAAAGACTCGACATCCTTCAAACACGCATGCTTTGAAAGATTACAGTTGCGGGTCGCAAAGGAGAAGCATTATGCATTGAGGATTATGTTCAATAAACAATGTCAAGGATAAATATGAAAGCAAAATTATTAATGAACTCATTCGAAACCAAAGAAAAGAGCGAGACGGGTAAATCCAAATCCTTATTTCAAAAAGAAAAGCACGTTGTGCGATTGAGCAAAGGATTTGGAATTAAATTGTCCTCTTGTTTCAAAGCTTTCATAAGACACAAGACGCAGGCAGAGAAATGAGACGACCAGGCCAGGTCGGATAAAAGTTTGCGCTTGTACTATCTGAACATGATCTTAGGAAGATCTGGAAGAGTCTGAGAGCTAAGCGACCATGGAAAACTTGGAAGTTTGTCCAAAATAAGCTAAGAAGAAGAAAAAGAGGGAAAAAAGGAACGAAGGTGGTTGCGGGAGGAAAAACGCCTTGCCAGGCCACGAGCAAATCCACCCGTCCCCGACAAGGAAAACAGTTTTTCTGTTCGTGTCAACACTTCCGGCGTGTGCACTCATTCAACAAGCAGCAATACACGAAACCCACGAAATATTTTTTTCTCACAATCCCCCAATAAACAACCCAATTCATTTTTTCGTGACTTCAAACCTTTTGTGTGAAAGTTGTCCCGTCACAATTAAGTCAAATGAGTTCATGAATAAGAGACTACGTGCAATTTACAACCAATAATTTATTCTGGTAAATTCTAATCTGATTGAATTTCATCCAAAAATCCCGTTCTCTTGGCAGGTTGAACTAAGAATAAGAATAAGAAGCTCCCAAAAGCTTAGTAATAATAAAATATAGGAATCATTTTATCATGATTTAGCGAGGTTGTTCTACTGCATATACGTTAAATTCGTTTAAAAAGACGGGTACGGGCGCGTGGAAGTTACACGTTTGTTTGCGAGCTTGCAGTTGCACCGGCAGTGACAAAGTCGCAAAGACTTTATCGATTCGTAGTCGTCCCACAAAGTTGCAAAACATCAAAAGAAGAGGCAGAGTGCTTTGGACCATTCAACAGGAAAAGTCACTCTACCTCACCCGGAGAAAGGACACTGGAAGTTGAAAGTAAAAACAAACATCTCCAGCATTTTCTACGGATCAAACACATACCGTTCTCACACACGAAATAAAATTCTCACTCCATTTTTCATCTAGAGAAGAAAATTAAACGAGAACACTTTTGTTTCTTACTTTTTCTGCCCACAAAGCCAACTTGAAATAATCAGTGAAAGTGATTGCGCAAAGTAATTGAAAGAGTGCAAATAGTAAGTACGTGGGTCCTCATGTGTATCTCGTTACTTACGTGCTAAGAAGACATTTACTGATTGATTTACAATTAAAACAGTAATTGTGAAAGGACTTTGTCATTTTGGGGCAAGATGGAACAAAGACTCGGAGTTGAGCACAAAGATCCAAAAGATCAAAGAAGAGGATCCAGCAGTCTTTTATCTGCTGCGGGTATTGGATATGAAACTCGACGGAAACATTCATTCCAAAACGCAGATAATCGTGTCTTTCAAGAGGGAAACCAGGTTGGTCATTCATTTTAATCACAATTATTAAAAAGCTTTCTCTTACACCAGCTTTTTGTCAAGTCAAGCCTCTTACATTACATTTTCCATACCTAAGACTCAAACTAAACTCTTTATGTAGGTAAGCATATTTATTTAAAATCAGCAAAGAGATTACACGTGGCGGTTTGGTAATTTGGCATTACAGAGAATTCAAGGAAACACATTCCATTCACCATACATATTTCATCCTGTACTAGTTTTCGTTTAGGACAATCACCGGTAAAGTCTATAGAATGAAAAGGGATTAGGAAGAACAAACGAAACGTAGTGGCAAACGTTACGGCTTACGGTCTACGTCCGTTCCGTGACTAGAAGACTATGACGCATATTCACGCATACCAACACAAAATCTTCTTGAATGTTTTTTAAATCGTACTTTGAGCATTCTGAACAAACAGTAACAGTTGGAAATGACCTGAACATGAGAGATAAACGAAACAAGAGATGCTATTGTCAACAGTCAACACGATTAAAAATTCTGAACAGACGGAAGGACGGGAGTGTTAAATCATGCCAAGAATTCTCATTCGTCATTCCACTAATTTGGATTATAAATGTAGTTTCAACAAGATTTGGAAAAATTTATCGTTTGCTTCCAACGAGTCATATCTGTATCATTTCATCATATAGACTAAACACAATAAACATACGAAGTATAAACAAGAGAATACAGATGCAATCAACTTTATGATTTTATATAGGTTTTCAATTCCCGTATACAGTCTTTGTAATTCAAGAAAAGCTCAAACAATACCACGAAACAATTGAAATCAATACTAATAATCTGTCGCACATCGCCAGTACGAGTGTGCATTTGTTTGATGTTGAGAAAATTTTCGCAATAGTTGTGGCAAGTGGCAGTGATGTTTTTGGCTCGGCACTATTTTTGGCTGATTTTGCGATTATATTCTTGACTTCCTAGTGCAATGGAACCGTCTCTTTTTTCTTCTCATGCTGATGCTACTAAAACATGGTATCTCCTACACACATCTGAAGATTTTGAGCCATCAGGCCAGTCAGAGTCAGTCGGCCAAGAGATTTTTTCTGCATAGGTTTCCCTATACTCTGGTATTAGTACAGTAAACACTCCAGTCGCGATATCCCGATATATCCTTTTTGCAATTTGAATCGAATCGGCACGATGGAAAACCAGGTCAACCTGGCGTTCACCCGATTTTACTCAACTCTATGCTTCTCCGGGAACATTATAGCATCACAACATGTTCTGAGCGTTTACTAAAGCTTTTGGGTACA
Organism: Harlomillsia oculata; assembly: GCA_019776145.1. Taxonomy (NCBI): domain Eukaryota; kingdom Metazoa; phylum Arthropoda; class Collembola; order Entomobryomorpha; family Oncopoduridae; genus Harlomillsia; species Harlomillsia oculata. The sequence goes on along the minus strand of JABASF010000233.1, from coordinate 23,704 downwards.
CTTGTTGTGGAACATGCTTGTCAGCCGTAACACATCGTTATTTAATGCTACAGTGATTATGCGATGTGACTGTGATTACGTCAGATGAAACAAAATATATAACCCTGACTGACTTGGTTTCTTTAGGTTCTCATGGAAGACAAGGATGGAAACGTAACAAAGTTGGAAGTGATTGAAGTTCGTCACAAAATGGGGCTGCTGCGAAAAGCAGTGCCGACTCTGCCCATATGCATAGCTATCATTTTTTGTCTTGTCAATACTCTCCTTCCGGGAATAGGTACGAAACGCAATTTTGTTGTTATTGGCCCTAATAGAAGTAAGTTGTCGCCTTGTCTTTGTCACTACATGTGCGCTTTCACCGTGACTGAGACGCAAAAAGACTAACAAATAGTCCCGAATCTCCTGTCATTCGGGAAAAATTGCTTTGTGGGATGACTGTGTTGCTACTATTTGTAGCTTTTGGGATTCGCGGAAATGAAACTTGAAATGATCTGATTTAGGAACGCTGCTGGGTGCAATCAGTTTACTCTGCTGTGGAAAATGCAGACATGAGGATACTTCCACTGGAATCAAATATGGAATCATTGCCAGTCTCATTCAAATGCTGACGGCCATTTTTATAATCGGCTGGATCTACAGTATTATTTACGGTGTAAATATGATTCAAGAGTCGAGTAAGTTATCAAAATGATTAATGTGGTTATTAATTTAATTTACTCTACTCTTGGAAAACATGAATGACGATTTCCATAATTTATTATAGTGACGAGAGGAGCATACGAAGAAAAGAACGGCAGACCCGGACAAGACAGTTCAACAACGTCAGCGTGAACGCTATCTCTATCACAGAGCATCAAAAAAGATTGCAAGAAACCATATCCCAAAGATCATTAGGTATTAGGCAAAAAGTGAATCTCGTTTTGCCTTTTGATTTCCGCCTCATTTGACTTTTGACACAAAAGTATATAAGCATATTATATGTAAATTACGATTAATAAGTTCCTATATTTTCCATTACGGTCGTTGAGCATCCTGTTGATTTCATTTTGCTTCGTGACTTTAAAAAGAAAGTCAGTCTTTGGAAGATCATCAAAATGATAGGAGTATTTAAAATAAAAAATTATAACCCAGATTTGCAAGCAATCAAATCCATTAAAATGATACACACCGAGCTTTGTTTTTGAGATGTCCTGATGGCATGGCCTTGGCCACAACGCCATTATAAGACTCATTCGTTGAATGGAAAGGGCGACCTACAATCCGACATTTCCTCACTTTGCTTATCTGCCGATAACCTCAAACACGAGCTACATATACATAAAACGTATAATTCCATATTGACAATCTCAAAGACGAAATCTTTAATCAAAAAACAACCAAAGTTAATTCAATTTCCTATTGTTATATGAAATCTTGCTACTGAGATTATATTACAGCCAAAACAGGAGTCAATAAATTCTGAATGTACATAATATTGTTTAAAATGTTAAGCTTGTAACGCTGTAGTTGTAGTTGTTAGTTATATAATAAATTCTACTTAATGTAAGATGAAAATCAGGTCAACCGTAATAAAGAACGCTCTTCTACAAAAAAATATTGTGATGCGCTCCGCTTTCCAAGTAAATTTATTCGTTGTCCTGTTGTCCAAGTCTACGTATTCTGTCAAACGAAATTTTTTGTACTATAATACGTCGTAACTCAATTTATCTGAGGAAACTGACCCATGACATCCTGACATCTCCAAGTGTGACACGTTACAACATTTATTAGAAATCGTACAAATGTCGTATCATTTCCAAAAAAATTGAATGCAGTTATTCACAGAACGAAGATAGTAAAATGGCAAAGTCCTTAGTCCGTATGTCTCATAATAAGGTGGTCAGGTCAAAGAATAATGCATATTGATCAAGAGCTACTGTTTCCAGAGACCCTAATGTGGGTCGCGTCACGGCGAAATACGACGTTTGAGTTCGTTATAAGGAATTTATGACGATTTATTTTCATAGAATAAGGTCAGGTCGAGTCATCCGAAGTGCAAAAATGCCAATTTACGACCGCACCACTACACTTCTTAACAGCGAAAGTCCTTTTTATCTTCTGAAGTTATCACATCACACTCTTATGACTTATGAGTTATGACTATGAGTTACGATTACGAAGACTAGAGATGTCTTCAATCTCATCTCATGCACTGAATGAATGCGACTTTTAAAAAGACATGACTAAGAAAATAAACACTTTCAGAAACAACTGAAACGAAAGCAAAATTAAAAATTATCAGTTATATTTAGCAATTTAAACAAACGTCAACATCGCATCACAACGTTCTCAGAATTGTCTGTTTCTTCCAATAAACAAAGCTGATTTGATGACGAATCATATCCTATGTACTATAGTCTATAGTCCACGTCACAGAGTTGAATGGCATCATGATGATCACCAAATAATGAAAGTGTGACATACGAAAACCAAGTTGACAACTTGCCAGCAATCACAGTTTGTACAGTTTAATTTCATTTTACAATTGAAGTACTGACAAACTTGGCTTGCATTACATAATTGCATTCATTGGGCAATGAAGTGACGATGACGATGAATGCTAGAGATTGAGATATTCAGTCTTCAGTCTTCAAATAATAAATCAATCATGTACCATTACTGCACTGCTGCTTGTCTGTGCAACTGTGCATACACGAAGAGTAAATGAGAATGCAATCATAAACTGGCAGAGGACATAATTGAAATGTTTCTGGTAAGCGTTTGTACTTTGTAAATGTTCTGCAATGTAATGTTGTTCAAATGAAATGAAGCATGCCAGAGACCATCTCATAATTCCCCTATACACATTTATGCTTCATGCAAGAGTTCCGCTTGTTTGTTCGTTCAAGGTTGTTCCGCATCTGGTGTGTTAATATATTTTGGTATTTTCAACATCTCGCATTCTTACAAGTTACAGATTTAATTTCACTGGAAACGATGTCTACATTGCGGTAGACCATGGTACGAGAAGAACCAAAGAACGAGATCCTTTAAGTCGAAAAAGATGAACAAAACTTGCAAAATTGCATTACGTATTACGTCCATCGACCAAATTAAATCCATTATTATCCAACATCCAACTGAACCAAAAAAGGTGAAAGCCAGAAACACAATGAGATTTACGGATTCAGTCTGAATCTGAACGCGCGTGGAAAATTAGGCCATGGCTGTTTTGCAAATGCCTACAAATGCGAACTTCTCATTCTCACATCGTATAATGCTCTTCTTCACTCCGAAAGATTAGCCTGAGAAACAAAACTTTACCCGCAAAGTATTACCATGAATTAAAACACAACACACACACACACGCGTGTTTCGCATTTACTCAGAGAAGGAAGGAAGAATGATCATCATGCCAAATCCTTAAGACAGATTAATACTATTCTCATCTTGCTCTCCACTTGAACTACGAAAATGTACAGGATACATGCAGTTACACCATTCGCGTTCACCTTGAGTTGAAAGTTGTACGACTGTAGCTTGTATGTGTAGTACTAACTCGTAAAATGTGAAAATGAAAATGTTGTCTAGCCGTTTCGGTTTTCACCTTGAGACGATGGGATGTGAAAAATGGTTTAAAATTACGTCATCTCACTTAGAAGACACAACCTAACCACCGATAAAACTGCAATCCGTTAATCATGTTACTAGCCATGCAACAGAGTAACAATATATAGAGCTAACGCTTGATTGTTGATCATCTTTGTTACAAATTGTTACGAAGATGAGATCATGAGGATCAAGATGACAATAGTCGTTGAAGTCCAAAGGTCACAAAGACATGGATAGAAAAAAATACAGTTGCCAGTTGCCACGTATTTACTACATTCATAGTTATTGGTGGAAGGGAGAGGGATTGGCTCTATTGAAACGTAAACATGCTATCTGAAAAGCATATAATCTACAGATGAAGTTAGACGAGCCTGGAGATGTGAAAAAGAAGACTGAAGGACACACGCCTTCGCGTCAAAGTTGTCTCAACCAAAATGCCATCAAGGTCTACTACATTACAAACCAACAACGTCCTATGCTGTGCAGTGCAGTCAGATTGAGATTCAGTGAGTCCCAGAGTCCCAGTCCTTTTTCTTTCCGCTCCTCATCTTTGCATTGGGATCTTATGGCTTCCTATTCCACTTTATTGCTGTGGAATTATTTACTTTAACAGTGACTGCCGAGCGGAGCAGACATCAAAGTGATTCTCCCTGGATTCTTAACAAGCAACTAGGCACTTACTATAAAAAGTGTTTTTTGTGTCTGTTGAAAGCACTAGACTAGGAAAATTAGTAGAAAAAACTTTATTAATTTCCTAAACCATAAGCTCAACTATAGCAAAAAAAAGTCCCACTGAACTATTTTGACCAAAAAAATTGGCAGTGGCTCCACCGTCAATACTTTTTGCGTAGAACATCATCATTATTTCTTATGTCAATATTTTCCTGGATATCACGCAGAGCTGTGTTTACTCCGCCGTGCAATTTACTACTTTAAAAGCTAAGAATAGTCAAGCTATTGGGTCAGCGTCAGCACATCCCATCTTTCCCCCTAGTGAAACAAGAACCTGTGTTCCTCCGAAAACGACTCGGTAACTCATTCTTTTCTACCGTTATTTTACATTTGTAATTTACAAGTTATTAATTATCGACTTTATCGAGGCCGGAAATCGTGAAAATAAACACAGACAATCATTCTATAGCTTTAAAAAAAGTCTGTTAGGTAGGTTCTTTTTGTGAACCAGCAGAGATTTTCTAATTCTGGAATCTCTGGAGTCTAGAACATGGAAATGGAACGCAAACACAACAGAGGCTACGTAAGACGTTAGGGCACATAGGCACATTGTAGCATGAAATAAACCAACAGAAAGAACAACTCTTTGCATCAAGTTTCAAACTATTCTTCAATGACACAGTTTCAATTTCAAGTATACTTCAGAAACGGGGCAAAGAGAGGCATTTGATTTTGACTACGAACCCGTGCCTCCGGCCAGTATCGAAAAGCACAAAGCAACAAGATAGTCTCCAAAGTTTAATTAAAATTTCGTTTAGCAAGCAATAAAAGCTGGAAGTTAGCAGTGCAGTCGAAGTCCATCGTTCAAAACCGAACTATGGACTTCGAACCACAAAATTGCTTACCATGCAACAGTTGCATAGTAAAATAAAAATGCAGTTAAAATGTTACCTTTTTTGCAACACTTTGCCTTTTCAAGTAATCATGATCATAGATACTATAATTTATTCCTATATTGCGTTACTCGAGCCTCAAACCTATTGCGTGATCGTAATGTCAATCAGTGATTCAATCCAGCTTTGAATGTTACTTGTTGCAGCATCCCAAAACACATCCGTTTCATAAATGAATTAAATGACTTCATAAATGACCTTGAAAAATCTTTAAATGCAATCGTTTATAATCCTAATCCGTCTTATTGAATAAACCAGTATCCTGTTGACCTGCTTTTGCTATTCCCAACAGTAACAGCATTCAATCAAAAAATTGACGACGACATACGAAAAAAAAATATAATCTGGTTGCTGTAAGTAGTAGTTTTCCAAGTCATATAATGATGTATTCAACGATACTATTTTTAATATATATCTAAAGACGTGTCAGAAATTCGTCAATTCAGACAATATTTATGTAAAGGATTATGCCAACTTGTGCCAACAAATGGTACGCATGTCAAGTTTACTGCATTTTGTCTCAAAAGCGTCACAAGGGTGAATACTTGGCAAATGTAGCTGTCAAGTGGAACGACGAAGTAGAAGTAGTCTCTAAAGTTGATCTTCTCCTTATAGAAGGAAGGAAGGATGCGAGATGCGATGTTAGATACGTGGAAAATTTGGACAGGGTTAACACTTACTTTGCGTAATGAATGGAAAATTACTTCGTGTAAACAAAATTGATTGTATTTGTATTCTGAAGAGGAAACAAAGTCAGACACAAAATTATTCCTTCCCATTTCACACACAGACATAGACACAGACAGGTCCGGAATAGCTTGCTTCATTAAGGTTGTCCATATAGTGTTTGTGAAAACAATAAAACAATAATGTAACAAGTTTACATAAACCTGATTATTTGATTGAAAATCTGTTTAACGTATCGTTTTAGACAAGAAGACAATATGGTTGACATTGCCCCAGAAAACAGAAGAATGTCCCTTGGACGCCGCCGGAGAAGAACCCATCATTCCAGTAACCAAATGAATCAAATTGAAGCGCAAGGAATTGCCTACCTTTGTTTTGCTGAAGACTATTCCTGGTTTCAAGGAAACATCAATACAGACGATGATTCAAACTACAGCATATATGGAGAACGAATTCGTGCAATGAACAATGAAAACAAATCAGAGCATGTTCCTGAACCCAACAACAATGAAGCTGAAGCTATCAAAATGAACGAAAACTGCCGTGCAGAGTCTAATGAATCTTTGGAAAATGCGGAATACAGAGTGACCTTGATTGACCATTTTAGTGGTATGACCTACACACTTGAGAAGATTGGAGTGAATTCTCAAGCTTTTCTTGGAGGAGAGGAAGGTACTCAAAACAAGGACAAGAAGAAGGGTTTGTTTGTCTCGTCCGAGAGTCAAGTGAGCTTTACCGTTGAAAATGTATTCAGAGGGCAAAAGGCTGATATGATTATTCAACGTCACCTTGGCTCGGGCAGCTTGTTGGGTAGAAAATGCCTCGTGTTCACCGGCCCTATTACCATTCTACTCAATGAGGTTATCGACAACGGAAGAAGCTGGTGTCTTTGAACAACAAAGGCTCAAAATTGACTGAGGACACAACGGAAAACTCCTACACTTTCAATGTCACTACTGGCTTTGAAAGTGCAATGAACTGAAAGGAAACATCGTGTTCAAACTCTTCAAACAAACAAACTTCCTCATTTATATTATATATAAACGAAATAATGTATGTACTTTCCTATTGTTAATTAATAATCCTAATCCTTATTATAACTTTGTAACTTCATGGTCAGGGTTTAAATTTAGACTTGTCTTATACATAAAATTACTAACATGATGAACTCAATACGTATGTTGTAAACATTCTTTGTACAACTCATCAAACTAGAACTGCACTTGTGAATTTTATAAAGGATTGTCAAATGTGAACTACATAATAATCATAAATTGTTTCTCAATTCCGTCTCCATTTATTATCATAAGAATTTTCTTAATCATCTCACTAGATAGTAGATACTTCAATCAACAAGTGACACATCATTTCCTCATCAACATCAGAAGTCATCAAAACGTAAACTTAACATGGTATGCCATCAGCATTATCGTAAATGACATAAATGATATGAACAGGAAATGAAATGACTAGTAAATGATGTAAATGATAAGGAACATTGCTGTCCTCACCTTTATTTGATTGAAGGGAAACTAGACAATTTACATTTGACAATCCAAATACATTCTAGTCATCTTCCGCTCGTTTGATTTCATTAAACCTATAATATAATAAAACAAAAACCATTTAGCAACTAGATGAGACCATAAGAAAAACGAAAGGTATAATGATAGTACCAATGACGAATATAATACCAAGATAAATACAGTACACAACATCAGCAAGTACCTTAATGGCGTAGTGAACACTACAAAAACGACTAATTGCATCATAACGTCAATCCTTTGGTTTGACCAACTGCGGTGACATATTTCTTTCAAAAATGGATTTGGGGACGAATTTCCTATCTTCTAATTTTTGAAGGACAGCTGATTTGTCTTCACCACTTAGCTCAGTCAATTGTCTCTCATCTCGTTGTTCTTCAATGCTGGGCTTAAATGGTGTGTAATTGTCGCGAATTCTGCTTTCAACGTTATACCCGATGACACCGATTACCGCTGCAATTGGTAACGTTACGTAAGGAGCATAAACTCTCAGTAATCCCCACAAGGCTGGAAGCATTCTCAAAATCTCGTTCCCTTTCGAAAACTTGCTAGTCGACCAGTAGATTCGTGAACACAAGAATACAATCACGCAGAGCAGACAAAATCACAAAATCCACTGTACGTACCTGAAGAATTTACAACCAATTAAAATATTAATTTATGAAAAGATAACTTTAAACAACGACTTTTAAATACCGTACCTTAACCGTTCAACTTAATTTATTGTAGTGTGCAGAACTAGTAGTTGTGGTTGTGAATATTTATAGTAATGCAGCAAAGTTTTTGAAAATTGGGAATGAACAGAAACGTGTGCGAAAGAAAACCTGCTGAGGCAAGTTTCCGACCCGACAAAGTGCACTTGCACTGCAGGATTAAAATCAGCGGGAAGAAAGCAGTCTCGGGATGCAGCTTACGTGAAATCAAGCACAAATTCGCACTTTCCCCCAGTATAATTGCCATTTTTTGGAAGGGGCAATTTGTTTCCATAGGATTGATGGCTTTCATAACGGTTCTGTCCTGGTAAAAATGGCATTAACCAGGTTGACGTAGGTTTTAATTCGGCATACTAAAAGTTGAAGTTTTAAAGATCTTGCAAAATTATACGTAAAGTAAACCATTTACGAAAACATTCGGAATAAATTAGCCTTCATGTTCGCCATCTTCGAATCAGCTCCGCCCAAGCCAACTCAAACAACAATGCCATCCGGAATTGTTACAGTTCAGTATGATCAAGAATATTTATAATTATTAATAATTTAAACACATTGTGCGAAAGTGGGGAATATTTTTTAAGGCTTCATTTCTATGTGTTGAACTTTTGAACTTATGAATTCCACCGTTTTTGCAGTTTGACTTTCGCACAAGTGAAACACGGTTTCTTTTCATCGCTATTCCTGTCAGACCGTCCTGTGTGGATTGTTCGAATTAATGGTCTACCAAAAGCAGAAAAAGCTGTCCAAGGTCAATTGACTGCTGACTATTTCGTTGAGCAATTTCCACATTGCGAAATCCGTTCAAATGGTGAAATTGTATGCTCCGGAGAAGATGAACATGGATTACTTGCTGCTGAATTCGACGTTCCAATGGCCTATATGACTGTTCTAATGAACTTTATTACGGCATTTAGGGATGTGCAAGGACATTCATATCGAAACACGTCGTATGGTGTACAACATCCAATGCACATTTGGACTTTTCAATTGTCTTAAAACTGAAATCGAATAGTATTGATTGTAAATATCAATAACACATTTGACATTAAATTTTGGGAATTTATTCAGAGATTAAAACTTTAAAGATCATTTAACAGTAGCCAATACAAGTTCATTTTAAAGTGAATTACAAGTTGTTCATATTTGATTGATTGATTTGATTGTACACGTGAAAGGTATCAATTTTTCTTTGTACTGCAATTTCATTAACACAGGGGAAGCTATTATTTGGGTGAGAAGTCTCATGGTTGGATAAGCTTTGATTTTGATAAGTACGATCAGTTTCATCAGACTTAATAGTAGATTTAGGTAAATTCATAGGTCATATAGATTTCAAATTGTATAATTTGTAATTTCTGTAATCTCATTGTTGTTAAAATAGGTCCTAATTCCTATAAACAATAAATTAATTGAGGTATCATTATTATTATCAATTAGGATTCATGTTTCATTTACCAGTATCTACTATTACACTATAATAAATATTACATTTAGATAATAAATTCTTGCAACGTCATCTTTGATTATCAATGGCTTTACATATCACTTTGGAATTCTAAAAAGCACATTTTGAAACAGGCAATTCATCATGACTCCATCTGAAATACTTTTAGCATCACGCTTTTTAATACACAAATTACAAAAGTGAAATGATAATATAACTACTTACTACTATTAAGAGAAACAATATTAGAACGCTATCTAATAAATTAATTTATGATATCGTTGCAGTAAGTACACTATAAGACTAACCAAGTACACATACACATATAAGTACACAAATTGACCTTAATAAATTATTGAAGTACTGCAGCCCCGCAGCGCAACAATTAAACCTGGCATTATACATTATGCAACCTAGAGTCTACATATTAATCAGTTAGTCAGTTACATACAATTCTGATAAACTCTGAGGATTACTACGCGTATTGTTTTCATCATCACTTCCAATACTATTGGCGCATTGGGATATTATTTTATTACTTTAGGTTTAAGTACGCATATCAACTTGAAAATCATTAGTTTTTAGAAGATTATCGTTTAGAAATCAAGAACGACTTGAACAGTTTAAAACCAATGGGCTCTAATAATTGTAATAATAGATTAATATTTAGGATTATCTATATACCTGTTCTAGTATAACTAGAAGGAGGGATTTCGGATCACTTGGTGCGTGCGATATGGAACAAGTGCACAGGAGCAAACGTTTATTTGTTTAATACAATTGGCATTGGTTGCAGGAGGCAGAAGCATAAAAGATGAAAATGACGACGCAGCACATAAAACGTGTTGATTTTGAGAAAGTCCATTCGTAATTTTCATTGTGATTTAGTAGCTTAATATTTTGTGTCAATACATGTTGCGAATTGCAAATATCGCTCTCGTTCAGGAATGAATGTGGCACCAAATACACACTCTCTTCTTGTAAAGAATCCAATTCAGCAAAAAACATGTTTGATTTTCTCATTGCTTCATTTCTATTTTATCCCCTTTTGCTGTGATCTTATCTACGTGAGCAATTTCGCTATTCAAACATCCAGCTGTATACAATGTGTCCTGAGTCTTGACTCGACGTTCTGCGTGAACTTCATAAATCTCACAGCAAGCAATTTTCTCAATGCCATGGCATGGGCTTCAGTTTAGTATCTTTAAAAAATGGAGTTTTTGCGCCTGAATTTTTACCTGAACCTTTCTCTTCTGGGCTCATTCCTTGCATATAATATAGCCTCCATAAAATTTGATATCGTAAAGGTGCTAAAAGCTACAATAAATTAATGCACTTGTTTTCTAAACACCAAATTAGCATTAAAAATCTGGGGTTTACTCTAAATTGTCTAAATAATATAATGAAAACTTTGCCAATGAATTAATACAGAAGCTATAGCAGCAGCGAAAGAGGAATTTAGGACTTGAGAAGTTTCCCTGCTCGTTGATTCGCCATGGATATTCTCGTCTCATTAGACGACGCCTGTGAAAAACAAAAAGAGGATTAGTAGTTCCAGCAGAAAATCTATGGAACATTCTTTGAAATTCAAAATGAAGCTTAGCAACTTTATATACAGTACAAGTACAGTACCAAGACCAAGGTACAAACAGCGCGGTTATACATAGAATTATTATATCAAATTACAGAGTATGACGGCAGCAAAAATTCTTGGAAACAGAGATTTCAAAACTAGGCTTAATATACATACCTTCATGTTAATGCGGTCGACTTGTCTATTCTGGCCCTCAATTTCAGAGCCCATGTCAATGGCCATGTTGCGCAAGTTTCCAAGCATATTTGAAACCTGTCCAATGTTTTCTTCCATTTCATCTTCGCGAGCATCGTTCGTTATCCTTCAAAAACCAATTAATCAAATTACGTAATGCAATGAAAGAAATATCGTAAAAATGTTTTCGTAAAATCACGAACTTTGAAATGAATCCACCACCACCGCCACCACTTGCGCCAGTAGCAGACGCTGTCAACCCATTCCTATCATCCATGACCCGAGTAGGTTGATTGTTGATCACTTTCCCATCGTCATTGCCTTTCCAAGTTTGAGCATCCTCTTTGAATTCCGATGTTCTGAATACAAATAATTCATAAAAATAACATCTAAAAATGGTAATTTTTTGATGTTTAACCGCAAATCCTCAAACATTTTTTGTATGAAATTCCGAAGAAATCATTATTTTCATTTTCAGGAACATAATCTTTTTGCTATTTATATGTTATATCGCCTTTCTCTTTCAATTCAAATATCGTCGTTGGCTTTATATTTATTGCAGTAGCCCTTGCAGAACAATTTCATTGACGACAGTCGAATCGAAATGGCGTCGTCACAATAAAAGGACTTCATATTGTCATAGAATGCAGCAAAATTAATGTCTTTCTTATACGGTAATGGTATAAAAACTGCTGCCATAAAAGAGAAGCTTTGGTAACATAAGGAATAAGATATCTGCAGCCACTCGAAGATTTCGGAAGGAAACAATGGAGAAAGTACATTGAAAAAGTCTGCTTCTCAGGGATGCGTGATTCAGTCTGAATGAAACTAATGACAATCCTTGTACGCCCACCGGCCATCAACTAGAGAAAAAAGACCACAGGTGGTTGTCCTCTTAGTTATTAAGTTCTACGCTAACCCTTTTCTATAGTCACTCTGCAAACAGTACTTTCACTGCTTACTCTGCTTTTCCTTACTATATTTTCTAGATTTACAATCCTTTACACTTAAACGTAATATGCTCCTCAATTCTTCTAGGATATTTGCACACGTTCGGCCAGTAGTGCACATGTAGCGCTCAAAGTTTGCACTCTTTCCATTATGGTTAATAACAAAAAAATGAACTAATGCAGTATTCAATGCGTAAGGTATAAAGTTAGTCATGTAATAGGAACATGAGGAAAGTCCTGAAGAGAAGCAGACAGTAAAAACAAGAAGCTCTAAGTGTGTAGCCAGGAGCCAAAAACATGGACGGAGGAAATTGATCGTGTGAGTAAAAAAGGAAATTGCAAGTACGTTTATGGAAAATTGAGACGAGGGAGACGAGGAACGGAGCCATGAGACAGCGAGAAATAAATAACGGTGATTGGCTGCTATGAGTTCCAGTGAAAAGAAATCCCACAAAAACTGAGTACTGAAGTCATACAAAGGACACACAACTGGTAAGGAAGAAAGCACTTGAGTGAAACGAGGACTTTCTTCAAATAAAGAAAACACTTTATGCAACTTTTCCTGTCTACTTGGAAATCTCGGGAACTCAAACTACATTTCCTCAAGTCGCTCTTTGAGCAAATTGAAGAAAAATAATAGAAAATTGTAGAGAAACATACTTATTGCAAGGAAGGATACACAGACCGCAACATTTCTCCATGCCCGTAAGATTCTTCTCGGCCTCTTTCATGTCCGCATTGATCTGATCCATGCCTTCTTCGATGCGGTCCAGTTGCTCTGTTACATCAAATTAAACATTTTAATCCAAAACAATATTAAAATCACTGAAGACGGCATTCTTAATTTCCACATTCTACACTATAACTACTATACATTACTATACACTAACACGTATACCGAAAGTCTCTAAAATACACTACATTTAGCGGCAAGCGAACCACAACCATAATTCCACTGGACACCGAATAACTACTATATATTGAGTATATCTAGAAAGCAATTACATGCCAATTACAAGCTGCACGCATTGTTTTGAGAATGTATGCTTGAGATCACGTTTTAATTTACATTATCCTTTATTAAATCAGCGTTCAAGTAACATTTAAAACATTTAAAATTATAACGTAATTTCAAACCGAGACGACATTTTATCGAGAAACGACAAGGCAGACAAGTCTGACAAAACAAACCACTAAGAACATTACCATTACGATAGCCAACGCTTGTGGATATGGAAAAGTAGGTAATAAAATGTGAAAAGTAAGCATAGAAGGAATTCTAGACGAGAGAGAGAGAGAAAGAGTAAAGGGAGCTTGACATTTAATCTTGGGACTTGCTGGTCCTTTTTGGCCTGCAGCAAGAAAGAATGAAAGCAAAAGGACGAACATGGAACATCACATCACCCAGAAGAACCAGGAGCGGCAGTGGTTTCCACAAATTCCACATTCCTCTCTCTCCATTCATATTTACTCAAACACATTGGAGAATCGTGCATTTTCTCTAGTACGCTTGGATGCGCTCTCGATCGATTAACCACAAAGAGAGAAAGAGAGAAATGATTTCACATTACGTCTCTACAGGAGAAGCAATTCCATTTATTCTATTTTTAATAAAATCATTTTAAAGAGCAAAAAAAACGAATATAGAATAAGCAAACTCTCAATTTTTGTCATCAACCCGAAAACCCCTTTAACTACAGACTACAGGCACATGCAAATGGAATTGAAATGGAGGAATTATTAAGTTCCTTTTCTTTCTTAAGAGCTAAACAGAATAGTACAACGGTGCAACGGTACTATAAAAATGTGCAAACAGGGATTAGGAACCGCCCCAAGCAGTAGACGAAGTACTATAAAATGAAACTAGAGTCGCTATTGTGCTTACAACGAATCCCTGAAATTCAAAAAATGATTCAATGCAAACCAGCATCATTATTCTTTGCAGTCTACTTGTTACGGATACTAAAAAAACTTTTTCCTAGAAGAACAGTGTTTGTGCAAAATGCATCCTAATGCATAGTAAATATTGCATTCATTGTCAGTGTACTAATATATAATATATAACAGTAGCAGTTAGTAGTTAGTAGTAGTAGTAATTTCAAAGAAATAAATTTTGTGTACCGCCTTGGTGATCGAGCATTTGCAAAGTCTTCGTGCCCACATCTTGACTCTACAGAAAATAATAATCAAACAAAAAATAAACAAAACAAAACAAAAAAATCAGAATTTCAATTCAACGCATAAATAAAATAATATTATGTAGATATCAGAAACGAAATGATAGAAAACAAAGTGTAAAATAAACAGAAGTCAAAACCAAATGTAAGTACTTATGAACTGATCGCGGATACTATTATCAAGTGTAAGATCGTACCACCAACTGATGTTACAATTACAAGTCATTGAACGAAGTAAAAAATTTGATCAACCATACAATTCGTAGAAAGTGTGAATGAAAAGGTTCAGAGAAAACGTCATAGATTATTAATGAGACATGAAAAAACTAGTGAAGAGTTGGACAGAGAGAACGAATACGACATGAAACAGTTTCGTGTGAAAAGAGAGAAAGTTACATGGACAAAGTTTTTGAAGCGTGAAATGATCACATTGACAGCACCAAATGAGACAAAGTGTCAGAAAGAAGGGCACGATAAAAAGGACGGCACAAGAAAAGGAGCGCGGAAAAAGTAAAGTCTGTCTACCTACAGTGTGAAAACGAAGATTTTAAGGTTTTGAAAAAGGAAAAGATATTAAGAATGATGAAAAGGCAGACCAACAACAATGGCTGGGAAATTACGCTGTGTCACGAAAAATGGTCAGTGTGAAACGAATGTAATATTAATATTATAGGACATATGAATGACGTAAAGCAACAATGATCACCTGTACAATGGAGAAAGGTGTACAACAAAAAATACATATAGTAGATAAAAATACACTATAGTCAAGATCAAGATGAAAGAAGTGAGCCCTGACTGGACACACACTGACCTCCTTGGTCGTCGAGAGCGACGAGAGTTCGAATACCTGCCTCTTTGCTCTATACAGGAATGACGTCCGAAGATGCAGCATCAAGTAAACAACATGTGAGAATGAAAGAAAAAAGCACATATTCCCAACAAAGATACCAATGTCCCTTGCACATACTTCGACATCATCACCATCATCAGACGAAATCACGTAGAAATTTTCTTTGAAAGAACTAAGGAAACGTCCATAGAGCCGCATATCTCATCGATATTAAGAAAAGTTTCCCTGTCTCCTGTTCTCAATCGTAAGATCTAAGATGACATCCACGGAAGTTGCAACAGGAAAACGGAAAGAGAACACAAGCATATCTGCGTCTTTGTTTTTTTAATAAATTAGACTAATTACCTACTAATATTCAGCATCTTTTGTGCCTAGAAAGTTTGCATTCAAGAGGAACACAAAGAAAATAAATGGAAATAAAAATGCAATTTTGGTTGCAATGAAACGGACTTTTTTATTTTCAAGCTTTTCCTTCCACGACTCTCAATAATGAAATTAAAATGAGACGCTTTCAGCTCTTCAAAATGAAACGTACGGTCTTGTATAGTATAGAATCCTCATAAGGACCGAATGCTACTATATTATTGAAAACCTTTTGATCTTAATTTAATCCTATATTACTGCGATAATAAGGAAAGAACTTTAGTAATTAAAGTTAGAACAGTTAGAAGAGACGAAGTAAGAACGAACAAAGTTTCCGACTTACCTCTTCGCAGTATTGCAGCATACGCCGAGTGCTTTCCAGGGACTGAAAAATAAACAAACAACATTATTTTTTAATGAACTGTTCTGAAATTAGTTGCAGTCTATGACTATGAAGTACAAGCAAAATGCTCATTTTCCATTTTTCATGAGAGCATTTCCCAACACAAACATTTCCAAGAAAATACAGAAAAAATATACTAATATGAAAAAGTACGAAACGACCGTGACAGTACGAAAAAGTTTGTCTTTCAGATTGCAAATATAATAAACAGGCTATAAGATCTTGCAAGTGAGCAGAACCGGGTGAAGGAAGTACTAGAAGCAGAACTAATTTGCATTCATTATGCATAGTTGGAGTGCTAAGCCAAGCTGAACATGATGGCAGACAATACGAGATGGACGGAGTGCGAGCAAATTGTCATTTTACATTTGCTATAAAAGCAAGCAATTCACTTAAGGTAAAACACCAGGCAAGCGGAAGGGGTAAGAGAGTGTGTCATTTTGCAGAACTCTCACTACAAGAGTGAAGTGCTGGAGATGCGAAGGTAAATGGGAGACAATCAGGGACAAAGAGACAAGATTAAGTAATCGTCGATGGAAAGTGTATGTATTATACAGACCCGATTCTCAAGATGTTCCGGAGTAGCAAATGAATAGATTTTCCGTTCAGACATTCGTCGATTTCCACCACTCATTTTGAAAATCAATAATTATAATGTGTTGCGCTTTAAAAAAGGATAATTTCGTATTTAATTTGAACTCGACTCTGTAACTGTTTCTGGAACGGGAATGATTGGACGCAATTAATTACAACTTCTATATCAAAATTAATATGATTAAAAATAATATAAGCGAAAATATTCAAAAAATGTATACAAAAAATGGACAACCGTTTTTTATACAATTGAGCTCTGTAAACTAGTAATTTAATAGCAGACAACGTGCAACTAAATCACCAGGGATCAGAATTCTCATACGAAGGACAAGATAAGAATTCACATTTCACAGTCAAACTCAAAAGGTAGAGAGTTGGGGTAGAGTGAAAGTGAGAAACTGCGGCTGCCGATGTTTCTGATTGAAAGGTCGACCGGTATGTGAGGCAGAGGCAGTATTCTCGCTAGACACAACACAACCCATCGTTCATTATTTGTCGACGCGTGACACAAAGCTACTTTCTCCTGCTCTGCTCCTGCTCACGGTTCCCACTGCACCTTGCTAGTATGTATACTCTGCTGGAACTGCTCCTACTTTAACCTTTTCGTATTTTCACTGCTCCGCTTCATCCATCCGAAAAGCCAACTTATCCTGTTCGATTTACCCCGATTTGATCCTACAACTTTCATCACACAGAACACCTTTATACCTTAGCATATCCAGTAAAATCCCACTGTATATCTAAAGACTCTAAATCTATGTATAATAAAAATAACTTCGAGAGTAAGTACTATAATAAAAATTTCGAATGTGCAGGTAACGTAATAACTGTGTACGTGAGCAGATTGTTAACGTGGTTCGACTATATATACGGAAGTTTATAATAAAAAGCGAAAGTGCGCATCCCTTTATCCAATTTTAACAACCTATCGTGTGGCTGTGAAAGTGGAAAGGCTATGGCTATGGAATTCTTTCTAGAATTCTCAACACAGGATGCAACAACAACGCTCTATAAATGGTATAACTCACTTCATTCTACACAATGTGAAACCAAATCTCTTGGATGTCACGTCAACTCCCAGTCCATTCAGGTGCTAATGCAGTCCACTTTCACTTCAAGAGCGAAATCCTCTTCAACTCGCACCTTGTCACCTTCCACTTACACCTACACAACTTTCTCTGCTCAGAACACACAGTTTTTCTTCTACACGTCCCATTCCTTTATTTCGTTGAAATCTGAAAATTCAAATTCAGAATGACTTTCATTCTCCTGCAAACTACATGGAAATAGAACGTTCGCACACGAGTCAGACAAGGTTTGGGTTGAGTATTTCAATTTTATATTGGGATAACGGAACAACGTGAATGAGCAAACACGATAAGCTTCTTCATCCTTCGTCGAAGAGGATGACGTCGTATTAAGTAGGGTGGATTTTGCTGGAATATGAAACGGTAGATCCGCAGAATCATCGTGGAACGTCGGAAGGTCGGAACACAATTATAAGAGCTGAAGATGGAGACCAAGACAATTACCATGAATCAGCGTAAAATGTGCCGACGGGCGACACTAACGAGTCCCATCTCATTACAAGAAAGATAATATCGAAGTTGTAGTAGTATTAGTACAACCTGCAGGAACTGCCATATAATCTCAACATTTTGCAGGTACGGTAACGATATACAGCACATGTATAAAAACAGTAAACTCTCCTAAAAATAGTAGATTCTGGAAAGCATCTGATCAGAATGAAAGTCACATTCTCTAAGGAAGAAAGGAAGAGTGTACAACTTTCTTTAGACTCTACTTGACTAAAAATGACAGGACTTTGAGAGGACTCACAGCGTGAGCTCTAAATATCAATCCTACCCACGTTATAATAGTATATGTCGGGAAAACACCACCGAGAGGCACGTTTTTGAATCCAACATTTGAATAGAAAAGTCTCACTTTTGAGTAGTACATGCCATGACATTACAACAAACAAGAGCATTTTCATCTCATATCAGTTTTCCCTTTCATCCTTATAAATATCTTGTTCTTTTCATATGTAGGTTCACACTTGTCAGCAGCTTTCACTTTGTTCGCATCAATGCCAGAAGCCCAGAACATAAACGTCGTACAACCTCTATATTTGTTTATCTCCTCTGCCCACGCTATGAAATGAAGGTTTTGAGCCCGAGAAACTGAAATTTTAAATCCTAGATGAAAGCGGAATACAGTATACAGCTTACAACATTTCTGTTTTTAGAAAAGAGAAAGGGATGCCAATATAATTTCTCTTTCATGAGGATAACAAAGAAAGAAGAGTTCCGTTGTGTACCCGTTCGAATCACGCGATTTTGCTTTCCCTTGCAAAAAGTACAGTAATCGGTAAGATTCGTGTGATGCAACAACAACAAACAGGGTATTTTAATTAAAGTCTCACGCATATATTGGTAGATTACTTTGGAGGGTAGGGATTATCCTTATCGAGAAAACATACTCCAATGAGGTTTTTGTAAGATTCAGCTGCTATACACAAAAATAATCCATCTTTCGAAACGGCAAAATGCCAAATTGAAAAGAAAGAGTCAGAGAATGGCAAAAATAAAGTGCTGTTTGAGATTGTCTGTGAAAAGTGCGGGTTCTTTGTACAAATGGAACATAATGAAACACGTAGACAGAGAAGGTGAGAGAAAACTCATTGGAACACTCGAAAGTGGTCTCAAAATAGTAAGAAATTGATAGAAGCGCTCATTCATGGAAAGAATCGTGAATCCGTTGTTGAGAAACTGGGCGAATGAGATTTCTCTACAAAATCTCTTCGCAAGAAGAAGACGAGTAAGCTGAAGAAGAAAGAGAATGTTTCTCAGTGTGTTACGTGTGTGTCGAGAAAGAAATCGATAGGACAGAGCGACCGGAGGAGTCAAAGCAACAAGGAGCTCCGAAAGTAAGAGACGGACGACTTTTTTCTCTGCCACTTGTTCACTTGAGCATGTTCTACATTTCATAACGGAAACAAGAAGTGAAGACACACGCAAAAGTGGCTATCACCCTGTGTCGTTTTTTTCAACTTTCCCCTGACATGACAGCCGCATAGCAGCTTGACTATCCGTCTCCTTTGTAAAATGAAGTTACAGAGATTGTCATATAATGACTTCAGTTTTTGCATTGTATTCTGCAAGCAGCAAATGGCAACATTTACACTTTGAGACATGCGAACAAGAACTTGTAGAAGACGTGAAGAAACAGTTCTCAAGAGATTAAGACGCATCAAGGCATCACCTTTCCATCAGCAACTTATTTCCCTCTCAAGTCGTCAACTAGATATATCATGCATATAGTTTCAATTTCCAGTTCGTACATATGAAATATATAAAGGATATCTTCATTTCGTTTTCCGTTTCCCTACCATTCTGCAAAACAAAACTTTCTCAGACGCTAACTGCTATATTTCTTATCACGTCGGATCAGGAGGCAATCAAATGAAATAACCTAATTTATTCTCATTCTCTACATCTCCTCCAATTTAATATATAGGTATGAATAAAAGATACTTTGTAAAGAACCATTATCTTCATTTGTAGGTACTTGCACTTCTCAGAACATGCAAGTAACCTTTAAAAAGTTTTGCAAATGATGCAAAATGAAGGAAGTCCATTTCGATTTCCAGTAAATGAGTAAATCTATATGCTCAGTTAAGCGGAATGGAATAGATTCCGTGAGTGCACGAAAAAGTAAGATTGCCATGATGAACTCGCAATTTGAAATATTAGAAGTCAGGATGATGATGGTGATCTTTTTATCTTTTACCTCGCTGTTGCTCCCTCAGGTTAGCAAACAGACTACCAAGATCCCATCATCATCATTCATGGAGCAATTTAAGTAAAAGCAAAGCAAAACCGTACAAAAGAATTGGATTCGCGAAAAACGCCTACAGAAATGCGTTCGAAATCCAAGACATTCGATTTGTTTCATTGCGCGTGAGGAGTCTATCTAATTTGGCTCTGGAAAATTGCTATTTGCTTGTGGATTGAACGGCTATTAAGTGTAAATAAAAGCTGTAAAGCAAATATCAAATCAAATGGTCTAAAAGACAATAAAAGAGCTTAGCATTTTCTTTCGTGCAGGTAAAACACGCAAGCAGTTACACAAGCGCCTCACTTCATCTATAGTACAAACAATATAAACGCGGAAATTGCACGCTACAAAATGAAATCCAATTATTGAATAAAATCTAACCTCGTCTGTAACTTGATTAGTCTTCATCTGAATCTGCTCCAGCTCCGACCGACCGGACCCATCGTTGTTGTAATTCACAGGCATTTTGTATTAATTCTTTTATTAGATTTTCTCAATATTCCTTTTCTTCAATAATCTCTATAAACTGAGTTCACTTCTTATCCCTGCACAAAAATGAAAGAAATCAGTTTATAAGACCGTGTAACGGTGTAACGTGAAATGTGTAAGAATTCCATTCTCTGTTGTAAATTCCAATGTACAAGAATACTTAAGTTTGATGAATCGAATTAAAACATACCTTTTACAAATTATTCTCAATTATTATTTTGAGCGATTGTCAATATGTCCAGCTGTGGAAGACGACGTTATTTGTAGTTGTACAGGCCGTGTGTGTGAAAAGTCAATGAGCACTTTTTTCAGGTTTTTAATAAAATGAAATCAAAAACTGACAAGCCACGAAATTAAACCAAATCCTTTAATTCTAATACAACGAAATGTGTCAATTTATATGCCGCAATAGATTAGATAAAGCTAAATTTAAAATTGAAAGGAAACGAGTACAGAAATGATTTGTGGTGCACCATGAATTAAATTTTGCACGGAGCAGCGGATCTACAATCCACAAGTGTGATGCCTTGATGCGTCTTAATCTCTTGAGAACTGTTTCTTCACGTCTTCTACAAGTTCTTGTTCGCATGTCTCAAAGTGTAAATGTTGCCATTTGCTGCTTGCAGAATACAATGCAAATATTTGTGGTGCACCATGAATTAAATTTTGCACGGAGCAGCGGATCTACAATCCACAAGTGTGTGTGGTGAAATGATGGGAATGAGAGCTGAAACAATGCAATGCAATCGTGAAGAAGAACCAGGGTTTGTAGGATAGTTTTGTACCGTTTTGGGCGGCGGTGCCGTAGCCTTTAGCCGTATAACACGAAAGAAAGTCCTGTCTGTGTCTCCTATCCTGTCTCGTCTCTTGTTACGTAATCCCGAGTTGAAAGTGTATGCACAAGGCTGATGGTGTTTTTCCAGCTGATTTCCTCTAATAACTTTGTTACGTAACTTTGTCATTTACCATTACTTTGCCATTTTGTAACTTTATTCCTCTATTAGGGAAAGTGACAATCCCTTCAATTAGAATCCCCACTGAGCACCAACCGGTCACGTTCGCACCTCGAATGTCGCATGACGCATACAATCTTATGACGACGTTGCGTTGTTATCGGATCAGCTGTCACTTCGTATCAGCTGCGATCTGTGATGTGTAATAGTAAAATCTCGTTTTGTTTGCGCTTGTCATCATAAGTGTGATTTAATATTAAATAAACACAAGTCCTACAAGTTTACTTTGACATAATATTCACGATGAAAATAACTTTTTCTGGCTATCATTAGGGATTATTATTATTAATACTTCACATTTAGTTTCATAGTCGTCATCATTGGGAAAGTCAAAATACAAAATGGTTAGCCTCGCGAATAAAGAGGTAAATGCTTTTTTTTCAGTTTTGTTACATTACATTGCAAATTGCCCAGTTTGTATCAGTCGAGCAACATAGATATTTGGATTATATATACTTAATGACATTTTATTGTACTTTTTCAGAAAATGATGTCGTTTTCAAATCCGTTGATTAATGACGAAGACGAAGGGGATTCTGAGATTGGAGTTGAAAATGGAGGTAGTAGCAGAGCACTGGATGACGAGCGTTTGATTTCATCAGTGAACATATTTGATCAGGCGAACAAAGTAATATTCAAACCAATAGAAACATTGCCAGCAGGACTCATAATGTTGTTCAGTGCTGTAAGAACGTTTTCGAAACTCTTAAACTCATTTGCACGAAACTGGACAAATGATTTGAATGCAATTCATCGTGACGTCATTAATCTCACAATTTTAGGTGGCGTTGTTTGTTGTCGCAACGGTTATTCCAATCGAATGTGATTATGAAGGGTTGAAGTGCCCCATCAAACCACTTTCACTACTGCTCTATTTGCATTCTTTCTTATGGGGAATCTTTTTAGTAAGTTTTGTATTTTACACCTTGTTTACTTATTCGATAAGCTTTACTTATTCTAGGTACTACTTTATTGACTTGATAACTTGCAGATTTGTGACCAGTACATTCAGTACCAGCATATTAAAGTGAGGCGAAGAGGTTATCTGGAATTTTACGTTGAACAAAGGAATTTGAGCCAGCTACCATTCTGGATCGTGTCCACTTGTAAGTGAACACGAATTAAGTCTACAATGAAACTGAAATGATTGACATTGCATTTTGCATGCATGCGAAAATAAGCGATCGTTTGAAGATTAATTACTATATATAAATTGTGTTCATTTGCGTTTCTTTTTGCAGCGAGCACACTACTTGTCACGATTTCCACAATACTTCATGATCATTGCAAGTCTGAATCTACCTGTGGAAGCACAGTCAAATTGAACAAAGCGGAATATATCACAATTTGCTTAGGATTAGAAGTTGCTGCCCTTGTTTTTGTTCTCGTGACTTACATGTGTATGATTTTAACTCTTATTAAGTAGCTCAGTTCGATATTGCGTTTACTGATTAATTGTCGCTTTTACTGAGTGATTAATTAAAAAATTACGTTCACTTTCAGATCGAGTATGGAAATTCAACGTAATTAAGCCTCTTCCCGATGTGCTCCGCGACGACCTGGTTGGATCAACCCTAGATGCTGTGCCAAAAAGGTGAGATCAATATTAAAAGTACTATAAATAATAATGTAATAAAATTCAACGAAATT
>JABASF010000232.1:0-53091 GCA_019776145.1 Harlomillsia oculata | reverse complement strand
TTATTCTTAGTTCTGATACGTCTAAATGCGCTTTTAATGTGCTGTGCTGTAACAAGGAAATTTTCTGCAGTACATTTCTTAGATTAGATTCGAATTTACATCATAAAATGACTAAAATATAAAAATATGATGCATTTATTATTTTCCACCGTTAAGGTGCCGTTTAATGTTTTAATATTTCCTATACATCTTTTAGTTTAAGAATTAGCATAGCTACAATTCCTTTTTTATTGTGAAGTTACCAAAGAGTCCGAAGTCCGAACGTCATAGTCATGCGTGTGTCATGTGTGTCATGTTACTTTTTTGAGAACCTAAAAATAAAGTTTTAGTAGGATTGTCCATTTTTCATACTAATGCATGTTTGTCACGTGCACATTCGCCAGTCTCACTCGCTCTCCTCCGGGAGCAGTGGACTTTGTAAAACAGCTGAGGCAGCGTCTAAAGCCCGGGTGAGACTGGAAATTCGTTGGGACGCCGAAGACCGCCAGGAATGACATATGGACTCCTCCATATACTCGGACGAGTCGGATCTCCTAGAGTCAGAGTCATCGCTTCGACCACAATCTAAAGCTTCCCTTAATTTGGGAAAGTAGTGGTCTAAGGTGCTGTCTGTCGACGAGGGAAGAGCTTCAGGGTCATCTTCTTCCTCAAAGGATGTTGCTCGCACTGGCCTTTGTACAAGTCGAATGGGCTCCGTGCTGTAACCTATCACCTGATGCTTATAAATCTCTGCGCTTCGGGACAAAAAGGTTCTATCTATTTCCATTAACTTGTCATTGATGATTCGATGTAAAAGAGTTTTCCTGTAATATGAAATGAACGGTTTGTTGTTTCTCTCATGTAACAAAAAATGCCCTCGTCATCAAAACACTACATCATTTAAACAAGATTTGTCTTACTTTGACCTCCCGGAATGAGAAGGTGACGGAGGAGGTGGAGGAAGAATTTCATGTTCGGTTGGGGTAATCACAGACCGATTGTGCATCTCTGTGCGAAAGTTGTCCCCAATCACTTCAAGTCTCATCACCGCGGCTTGTAAATACGCTGTTTGGAGACAATATAAAAAAATTCATGGGTTTTTCTCAGGTTACCCGCAAGCAAATTGTAATATCAGTTGTAGTAGCTGAGTTTCTCTGGTTATTGGCAATTTACTATTGTTAAGTCTTTGGCTTTATGCCAACTTCGTTTCTATTCCTGTTTCTTATCGTAGAGAACTTATAGAAGAAGGATTTGGTTTTTTCCTAATATTTTTTGTCCTTTCCGTATAGTAAAGTTGAACAATTCGGATTCTCCTGTGCTCACTCCAGTACTACGAACACTGAAACCGTCCTGGAAGAGAGGACAGCGGTGACACGAGAAGGTTATATGAAAATATACAAATGCACGATAAAGATAGGGTGGTTTTAGTCTAGTAATATTCAGTGTGAGATGGAAAGTGCAAGAAAAGCAATAAAATGCATGGAGAAAGAAAACGAGAAAGATTTGAGAATTGCAGCCAGACCACGATGCGATGGGATGAGCTCTTTATGCAAATGACAGGAAACTACTTTATACGTCACTCGATACTTTATCCTCCTCAGCATTATAACTAAAGTAAAGTGTCGTAATAATAGACGAAAGAGACAGCAATATTTAGCACAGAAAAAACTCCATCAAGGGCACTGCGGTGAAAAAAATATGCAGTATTTGAAATTATATCTATAGTACACACTTCTAAATGTGTAAAATAGTATATAAGTATGGTGTGTATAAGATATAAAATGCATGAAAGTGAAAGCACAGCTCGAGCGACAATTTCCATTTGTAGATTCACTCAGCATCAGTATTCATTTCTCTGGGGAGGATTTTGAGAGAGTAAACTTAAAACGACCCTGAACAAAAGGTGAGAGAAAGACGCTGCAAACAACGCTAAGGCTCATGGGCTTTATGAGAATGGAGACGACCAAAAAATGAGTACACGGCTGCGACGGACGAAGCCACAAGAATAACCTGACTAACCACCAATGCAAAAGAATCTTTAGTTCTTGCCTTTTATACTGTGCCTCCGAAAAAAAATATAAAAACAGGAGAGTGTACGAGGAACACGAATAAGAGAAGCAAAATTTCATTTTACCGATCGATAAATTGGCTCTATGTAAATCCTCTTGGTAATGGACCATAAAGCTGCCAAACGCCTTTTGAATCTCCATCACGTAGTCTTCAACGTTGATCGGCAACACGGACGAGTCGACCAGGAGAACGAGCATCTCTGAGAGAATCCGCCCTAATAATAATAAGTCATCATTAGCAATAAGATTATCCTTTATCTCCCTTTTCCTTCCGGGAGTGATTTTCCCCAGTGCGTGTGCATTCAATCTGACGAGTCCACGTGTCACATCAGCATGGATGCAGTTTTATAGGAGTAACTAATAATCCACCTTCAAAAGCCTTAACCTTCTCTTGTCATCATTTCGAGTAATCAGCTCTCCTCAACTTTTTATAAAGGGGTTTGAGAAGGAACTTTGACGCGCTGATAAATGGATCGCTTTTAGTCGGCACTTTACGCAGCGTTTTCTTCAACCACACTCACTCTCAGTCGCCTTCTTTGAAAGTTACATAAAAGATTTAACTTGACAAAATCGACTGCAATTTATTAGTTCTACGACTTCTGGGAGTTAACGTCCAGTTCAAAAACTTGGGTGTAGGCTTTAACCAGGCGCACCAGGGTTGGGGTAAGCCGAAACGCACTTTACGAAAGGATCATCCACTCAAATTAAGCTCGGTCTTCAGATGCGTCTGGTTACTGGTTTTTCGGGGGGATTGGAGAACACACAAAGTTTTCCTTTATAATTCTTGCAGATACGGAAGCTTTTATCTGTAGCAGCTGATCACACGCACTTTAAATAGTTGTCTACGACAGACACTTTTACGATTTCGGAATGCATCACATGTCGCAAAGAGTTAGCAGGTTCAATACTCCAAGCGAGACGCGTGCGGAGAAAGTTAGGTAAGGAAAGCATGTAAAGATTTCGTAAACGTTACCTAAAGTTTCAGCTGCTTTAAGTTTAGGATCCACAAACTGAAGGAAGTTGTCAAATGTGTCAAAGGCCGTGTGAAATAGTGGATAATCATAGCTCTGTAGAAAATATAATTAAGATTTTGTTACTGCAAGTGGAACCGTTCAACTCAATCAATGTGTTTTTCTGTTTTTGTACGACATTGAAGATGTGACACAAAATCAGGAAACGTACCTTTGGACTATTGGACATTGAAAGTCGAATGTAGGGAATCCCAAGATTTCCCATGAAGGCAAAAGATGGTTCTTCTGATTTTACAACGGATAAAAATTCCGTAGAACTTCCAAAGTAAAGGGATGATGCATCAGGGCTGTTTTTCACCTGAACCAGAGCCCTTCGAGCTACTTCACGCATCAAAGGAGACGAGTGAACATGAAGTGTTTCATTCCCAGCTAGAATTTGACTCAAGTCAACATACGCAATGGCTCTTGTTGAAATTTCAAAGTGATGATCCTATGGAAAGTGTCACACAACAAAATAAAAAAAATTCAGACACATGACTTCAACGTGTCATTATGATGGTGCAATTGCAACAAAAGTGCTATAATCATTATTTAACATGCTGTCTGCGTCACGGGAGTCGTTGTCGAGTAAAGCAGCATAAATTTATGAGCTCACGTTTCTTATTTGAACGACCTACGTGCACAACCCGTGAGAATAACTTCATGCAGAAAGACAAAAAGTCGTTTATTGTTCCATGAAAAATACAAAAAGAATTTGAGAAAGGAGAGAAAGTGCTTTGGACCCTTGAGGAAAGGATGGGTGCACGCAACCTGCACAGCTTTGTTGTACTTCCAACCATATAACATGACTTACATCAGCAACATCGTCGGCGACATGGAAGACACGAAGAAATAGAGAAAAACTGCTGTGCTGTGTCTTACCTGCAGCCAGTGAGAAAGACCGGAAGACGCATACAAATTAGCATCCCATGACACGAACAGGATGGACCGTCGGGGTTTCCATCCTTTTTGCACAGCTGTAGAAAAGCTTCTAGCAATTTCCGTGAGGATGGCCAAACCCACGCCAGGATCACCTGCACCATACGCCCAGGCATCGTGCGAACATCCAACCACAACGTATCTGAAATTCGAATGGGAAACAACATGAATGAACGTTAGTGAAAGCACACAAGAAAGCACAATATCATTTCTAAACTATATACATACTATACACTATATAGTCCAAACTTTTACTTTTGATCCGTTTGTTTAAGAAGGCTAATCCACATCCGCAGTTTAGAACGATAGCAAACAGCTTTATACTGATACTGCGGTTATAATCGTATAATAACGAGCTGTATATCCCAAAAAGTTTGGAAGGATAGCGAAACCCGCATGTTATTCATGTGAAAGAAAAATAAAACCCGAAACCAATTCCTAGCCGTGTGGCCAAATGTGCAGACCACGCTGCTACCAAAGCAGACTACAAAGGTTGTCTGAACCAAAAGAGCTTATGATAGCGATTACAATAATAAACAGAAAAGGCAAGGGCAAAAGGTAGAAGGTAGAAGGCCTTTTGCAGAATTTTGTGCAGTCAGGGCACGTGCTACCCTAGACAGAAATGCCCCAGAAATGCCGATAAGCTTTTGAATGAACATTTTCGCCCTTGGCTCACAAAACCCCACATTGACTTAGAACGGAAGCATAGACAGACCGGAAATGGAGACGGTCATCCAGATGGAATGAAGAAAACGAAGAAAATCACCCAGAAGAATCAAAGGAAATGCTAAGGAAATGCTTTCATGGGTTGCAGGAATGAGAAAGAAAGTTTTTCAAGGGACAAAATCGAATGTCAAACGAAAAGGGGAATAAGCCGTTTCTTTCTTCATTTTGGAGAATGAGGGAAATTTCGTTCCAAAGGACTGTTGATGGTGAACTGTGTATATAGTGAGAAAGTTGAAAAAGTCGTCTGTGTTCCTATGCCGTATGTCGAATGCACAAAACTCGTGACTAGCAGAGAAGAGGGTTAATGAATAGGCGGCATGACAAAGAGCCCGACAGAGAGGAACATAAGATAAGGCTTAAGAAGGGAGCGGAAGAGCGATGGAGAAAGTGGACAGGGCGGCTCTGTGGGGCTCCTCGACTCGCATTTGTCTCACCTGTCAGACTCCCAGGCTCCGGGAATCGCTGCCACCACATTCCAAATGCTGCTCGGTCGTCCTTCATTAAAAATCCGAAGTCGAACGCGCAAGGGACGCTGGGCATTCCCTAATGACCTGGATATTGAGTTTACCACTGGTCCTAACAAGTAGGCGGTTCGCAAACCACCTTGCCATTCCCTTGGTGCTTTCTTCATTCCTCCTCCAAGTTGCATTCGTCTGAAATCACATTCAAATGGTCAATTCAAATAGTAGTTAGTCGATTCGAACCAAAATGCACTGTTTGCGTGCGTGATGCGTTTCTCGTCTGTGTCCAAATTGTAATTGCTCCTCGTGAAGCTCATAATATATTACGGGGATTGAAAATGCAAAATGTACGTTGAAGTTGAAATGGGGATTAAAACTTTGTGTAGCGAGTATAATCCATGTATAGTTTTGGTATAATATAATCTTCCAGTCAATTTCGTAATTGAGACACACAGAGACAATTGAGGATTACCGAAAGAGTTGTTCCGCGTCCCCAAAGCCAATCGTATGAGCAGGAACGAGCATCCTATTATGATGTCTCTGGAAAAACAAATCTTCCATGGTGAAATCCACTTCCACACTTTAATGAAGGCACATGACTAATCCCAACAACGAGTTGGGTGAAACCCACAAAATTGTTCCATGCGACATGATTACTACACACGTGCAAAAAACTGGACATACGTACTTGATACTCATGGACTTGTCCCAAAGTGAGGAGCGAGCTGCGGGTAATGGCTGTTGGTGGTAATCGTGGTCCAAAATCCTCTGGATCTGGGTAGAACAGAAGACCACGGAGTCCCAAAGCCGATGCCATTTCACCCTTTCAATTACATTAGCATAGTTATTACATTACACTCAGGATGCAGTAGCCACACCACCGCCAGCACCAACAAGGCACACATGACGAAAAAGCGCAACGGGAGGGCTTTCGCTACATGTCGCATTCGGTGTATAATTCCTCCTGTGTGCGGTGCGGAGTGTGGACAGTCTTTTGTCTTCAGCTTTTATGAAACCCATTCTCATGATGATCGTGTGGTCATACAGTGGAAAAACATGCAAACAGCGTCAGCGTCTATGTACAATGTCCACTTCACTGGTCTCACAGTTTCGATGTCCGAGAAATTCATGCAATTTTCATCGGCGCCTGAGTCCGTCCCACTGTTCAACTGCCGTATCTTTATAGAAATAATCGGACCGTGTTCCTCTTCCATGAAATATGAGCTTCATTCCCAAATCATTTTAGTTCACCCAAGGGAGAAAACTCTTCTTCGGTCCGTCGTTCAGACTATAAAGCCCATATAGCAAGTGAGCAATGTTTTCTCTTGGGGAAAGTGAATTGAAAGTTGACCAGTGCCTAAGGCGGCGGCGGTTGTGACCAAGAATCATAAGAAGGGCTATCCTACAAAAACAGGAGGAGTATATTGAAAATGGGTCTCACCACTTTTGATGGATGAAGGCGGCCAAAGCGTATCAATGCAATTGATCCGTTCACACGGATTTGAGATCTGGTGAGAAATTCCCAGTCTTCCCATCGGCCGTAGTGCCCATAAATAAGTGTCCCTGTGGAGTCATCATCCATAAACTGTGTAGCCACACACTCTTTTCATCTTTTTAATGGGTTCCCTTTCTACCCACTATTTTATCTTGTGAGTTCTTCTGTCTATACATTTTTCATCCTTTGCCTCTCTTCACCATAAAACTTTTCGCTTTAGTAATTCATGCAGTTTTTTTTACTTTTGTTTTTGATGGGTACTTCATTTTTTGACAATAATTCTTGTTTCAAAATTTCTGTCGTACAGAAAATACTGCAGGGTTTAACGGAATTTCGAAACTTTTAAGTTACATTTTACTTCTCATCAAATGTAATTCAAAAATGCTTTACTGTATCGAAAAGATGAGTTTTATCAATTAAATGAAGGGTTTACGACCATTGAATGAGATAAAACTTGCAAGAATGACTGTCATGAAGCAAAACTGCAATAACGGATGAGGTCGTAAAGCTTAGCGTGTCCTGAATTATAATGGCACAAGTGTCAACTAAACTCCACTTAAATTCTGTCATAAAACAGAAAGCGGAAAAGACACATTAGTCGTCTGACTTACCGTTCAGATTTGCTGAAGGGGAAAAAGCAATGACGGGTCGGGCAGCCGGTAAATTGACATCGTCTCCAATCTGTGACGTGGTGAAAATGACAGAACCATTCCTCGGGTCCAAAACCTCTGCGTAGTTGAACAACAGTCCTCTGAAATGGCAAACAGAATTGAGTTGAATGGAAAAGAAAGAAAGAAAAAGACAAAATACTTCTATAGCATAGATAGTTTTTGACAGTGTTTCTTATCGATAGACAGATCTCGTTCGCAGGAGACACCTTGGTGGAAAATCATCGAAGCAATTGGCTCAGCTCGTACCAAAAGGCACCATTGAGGAAATGCTTCTTGTTGAGTCATTTCAATAAAAATCTACGGGACACAGCGGCACAGCAGTAACGCAGGGAAGTACAGCTACTACCCCAGCAAAAGGTCTAATGGAATGACTCGATGGGACAAACTTTGCTCTTTTGCAATTTAGGACACTTTTCTTGAGTGAAAATACCTCGGCAGTTCTGATACATGGCCACTGAAAGGGAATGGAAAGATAGAACAAACTCAAACGACCACAGTCAGTCACTTCTCACAACCTTCTTTTCACTAGAGGCAGCCTTATTGACGCTACTTCCTACACTACAATCCACTTCAACTTCCATAAAACTACCTTTAGTACATACATTATGCTCCGGTGGCAGTAAATGGGCCGGGGACAGCGTCCAAGTCAACCCTTCATGTTCGTTCCTCAAAACTACTAATGCTACAGAAAGAAAATCCTATTTTGTCTTTCTTTCCGTGACGAAATGCCAAAACCATTCTCCCTGCTTTTTATATAGATGCGGTTTTGTCGACACAATGAGTGAATGAGTTCCAATCTTTACACGTGTTTGCTGTCATTTGACAAAGTAATGGAATGTTGTCAATTGTGAGTTACTGACATGCAAGTATTTCAAAAGAACCCAAAATTCCAAATTATTGCTTATCTGCATTACTCACCTTATATTGGAAACACGACTGAATGAAGATGTTCTATACTCTTCTATGTACTATATACTTCACTACTGCATTATTGTGGTTCTTTCATCACTACTAGACAGGACACGCGATTAACACACGGTCGACTAATTCATTTTCGCATTCAAGGCTTTTGCTTTCCTCTGGTGTGTTGTGCTGTGCTTTGCACTTCATGGCATGGTTGACGTCTTCCCACAAGAGGCGACTGTAGAATGTGCAAATTGGAATGAAAAGATGAGACTTGAGCCTATCAAACGAGTTGAAAAGGACATTGAGACCAAAAGAGAGAGAGTGGGAGTCGTTCGTGCTTTCTTCTCTGTGTGTCCCTATTTGTCTGAACAGTGAGGAAAGAGAAGAGTGAAACGACAAAGACAACAACTTGTGAAATAGATGAGGGCATTTTGCATAAAAATGTGAGCGCGTGCAAAAGTGGCTTTCCTTGCGTCTTCTCACACAAGAAAAAAATCTCTACACACTTTTGCAAGTCGTTGAGCACGCCTGAAATATAAAGTGCAAAAGAGACGGAATGCTAAGTGGAGGGGCCACCTTGGGTGCTGAGAAAGTAGGCCAAAATCCATTCTCCTTCGTAGCAAAACTTGAAAAGTAGCTCTATCTCTTCCAGTACTTACACTTATACTAAATACGTACAGCTCAAAAGGTTAGACACAGAAGTTTAGCATTGGACTTCCTCTTTAGTAATGCTTCTTTGAAAAATTTTATTCGTTCAAAAACAGAAGAAGCATAGAAGCATTACGTAAGGTCTGTCTCTTTGAAATCAAAGACAGACGGAAAACGAGTTGTTCAAATTCAAAAAAAGCTCATTTAGCTGTATTGACCTGTAGCAATCTTACGGATGAAATCGCGTAATGGCTTTGAAAGGAAAAACTTCTTGTTCTGAGACTACAAAGATTAAGTTGGAGAGAAAAGCAAAAGTAAAAGTCAGGCAGTTTAATTTGAAAAGTTGAAAGCTTAATAAAATGAAGAAATTCCTCAAGTGATATTTATATAGCTTCTTAAATCGTGTCTCTTCAGCGTCTAATCCTTTGACGTTCATGTGTTATCTTCAAGTATACGGAACAATAGTATTATTTTGTACATTATAGTTTTTGTTTATTTCATTGCAGTTTGAAAGTGGGATCAGCACTTTCACTTTGGTATTATAAGCTATATATAAAAGTGAAATAAACACTCGAACGTTTTTTATCTGACTCGGATTATTTGTAGTGGAAAACATCGGGAGTTCAGCTTCTTACTGCAGTTATGATTGTCAAGTAGATTATTGTGTTATCAAAGCGAGACAGACGTGGTATTCCAGTAGAAAATGGAAAAAGACTTTAGTCTCTTGTTACTATTATAGAGAATCCTGAGCGCTGTGAGTGAAAAGTTAAAGTCAAAGGGATTAGCCTCTTTCTGAAATGGTGAAAGACCTCGGCCTTGCCTTTCTGTCTTGCTTCTATACGAAGTTAGTTGTAGTTGCTCCAATGTGGATCATAGTGTAGTCAAATGTGTCGAGATGTTGTGCAAGGAGGATGGATTAGGGCATTAGAACTCAGAGAGCCAAAAGAGTCCGCGACGACGAACAGAGAAGTCAAGAGAAACTGTTTCTCTGGCACACCGAGAAATCTCGCTCATTGTCGATGCACTCAGGCAAGAGAAAGTAGAGAGCACCGGAGAAAGCTTGTCGGATTGAGCCATGAGATTCCTTTGGGTGCATTTCACATTCTGATTGACTTCCCCTTTTCTACAAGGCTCCTTGCCTTGTCTCCGTTTGTCCATGACGAAAGCTAGGAAAAGACTAATGCCTTGTCTGTAAAAGACTTCCTCTCTTGTTGAAACGGAAGGAGCTTGACGTAACTTTCTCTTTGAAACATTTGACGGTCCAAAAGAATTCTGGTTACTTGCTCAAACTATTACGAGTACAAATTTACCTCCTACCGAAATCTCGTCGATTTACAAAAAAATGTGAACATCTCCTGTTCCAAGAACGTGATTCAAAACCAAAACATCCGGCAATTT
Source organism: Harlomillsia oculata (assembly GCA_019776145.1). NCBI lineage: Eukaryota > Metazoa > Arthropoda > Collembola > Entomobryomorpha > Oncopoduridae > Harlomillsia > Harlomillsia oculata. The sequence continues at coordinate 42,789 of JABASF010000232.1, read as the reverse complement.
TAGTAGCATATCAAGCAATTCTACAGAATTTCCCATGCGCATCATAATATTTGCAAAGGAAACCACATGAAATCATACGAATTTTACCACTTTTATTTTCCAGTTACTCGTTCTATTGCCGAAATGAGCTCTCAAAGAAAGCCGTAAATCCTACTGTTCTATTATTTTCAATTTATCGGCAATGCAAAGTAGCAATGGAATTGGCTGTATTCTGTTTTCTGTAACCATTTTAGTACGTACAATTTGTGGAATACACAAAACTTGAAATTGTATGCTCAAGTGAGCATTCGGATTCTTCGTGAGGACTGTAGAGTCTCATCAGGAGAGAGGAGCGAGGTAATGAGTGCTGCCGCAGACTTTAATGGCAGGTGCCCGTTGTGATGTAACAAATTACGATCCAAATGTGGACAGGGAAAATGAGAGCAAAGGGATTTCTTCGAGTCAACATGAAAGTGAAGGTCTAATTGCTTCGTAAATATTTAAACTTACTTGGTAAGAAGGGCCTTGTGCTGTTCCACTCTAACGGAAAGGCCGTAACTGCGCCACAAGTCCCGAATGGCCATTGCCATTGACTTTCCTTCTGCTGTTCCAGCTATATGATCTCCTTGGCTCATTTGCCTGCAAAAAATCCAATTTCATCTTCTTCAATGGCTTTCACAAAGCATTAGACTATCCTCTTATTTTACTGCTTTGGATACACGTTTCCCTTCGTTTCCTTTGCATTCATTCCGTTCGGGAAATGAAATGAATGCGTCTTTTCGCTTTCTATTCTGAATCTTTAATACGTACGTACATATTACTGCATCGGAGCTTATGCAGTGCTTACCTACTATTGAGTAAGGTTTCTACATGAAAACATCCCTTTTCAGTGCATTGTTCGTGATTCCAGCCAATACAAATAGTGTATATAGTGTAAGTATTATATATAAATATCAGACGCACATATAATGTAAACAGTAAATTGTCTCTGCAATGCACTCCGTGAATTTTAATGAGATTTTATTCACGTATAGATTCTTCTTCATGTTATCCTGTTCAAGTGACACGAAGGTTTCAGGTATATTGGTATTATTAATACATGGGAGAGAAGCAAATGGCCCTTCAACTGAATGAACTTTGTATTGTCGCGTCAGGACATAATCTTTGCTTTGGTCGCGTCAGGGAAATAGAAGAGAGAGAAAGCAGTCAGCGTGATGAGTGTTTATGGGTCGTTGAGCCAAAGTTGTTCTGAGTGCCTTTGCTCGTAGAACTGAAGAATTGCATGGAAAATACAAAAGCGAGAAGTGCTACTTTCTCCATTGATGATGTTTATGGACAGACATTTCCTTGTATTAAAGGCTCATTAGCTGAGAAGGACGAGGTTGAGACTTTGCGACTCTCAGGACTCAAGAGTTGTGCTTGAGAGACACTCTTTCATTCAAGAGAAACATAATGGAAAAAGGGAGAACAAATATATGTATAGTATATAATAAAGAAACTCACTTCAGATTTTGTCGGATCTTTTCTACGCTGATTTGGGAGAGAAGTTTGTGAAAAGAAGGTTCTGGAGGGTCTTGTGCGGATGACCACAGAGCCGCAGTAGAGTCTGATGATTCGGGAGTGTCCTGCATCGAAGACTCTTCCATTGAGGATTTTCTATTAACTGAGTCTACCAAATCTGCAGTGTTTGTTGTTGAGGACGAAGATGACGATGATGACGAAGATGTTGAAGGAGATGCGGGATTTGGTCGGTCTCGGTAGCCAATGACGAAACCGGCCACGAATCCCGTTAGAAGAATTAGACCGGATATGAAAACAACTTGCATCTGCAACAGTGGAATGTTATAATTATAATGAAATGTTCTTCTTAACCTAATATTGTGTAAATATCGTAAACACTGTTTAAAAAACGTTACCTTCTGTTTCATAACTGCACTACTTCGAGATCGCTGTTTGTGAAAAATCCTTTGAGCTCCCATCATTGCATTAGGCTGTTGACAAAAAGTAGTGGTGGAGCTCCTTGTTGGTGTGTCACACGCGTCTCCATTCCCCCCAGAGTCCTCGAGGGTCAATTGCTCTTCTAAACTCATTTCGGTTTCATCCTCATACTCCCACCGATGATAGTCTTTCTTGCCCAACATGTCTAATGAAACAGTATTGGAAAAAGGAAGGATAAGTAGTGCAGTTAATTTCTTTAAATGCCCTCCTCGCACCTTGTACAAATTACTAACGAACCAAACTGTGTGAAGAAAAACGGGGAAAGAAGCGGGCTCATTAGCTCTTTCGTCCGCTTCAAGCTAAATAGGCATGACTTTGTCACGAGCACAACTTTGCTACCTCACACCCTTGAGTTTACCATTAAAAGCCTTGAGACTAACTTTTACCTTCTCAAAATTTTTTTTGAAGTGTTAGTCTACCAGTCTAGTCTAGTCACCTTGGCTTGTGTTCTCTTTTGCAAAGGCGCGCTCAAAAATAGAAAACGCTTCAAAGAGAAAGTTGAGTTTCTCTCACTCTTCCAAGTTCTCACTCGGACTGACTCAGTTTATTTGCCTTTCTCGGCACGTCTATAAAATATTATGAGACGTCTTCTCCATTCCACTTATTTCGCTCTGTCTGTGCGTAATCATTACCACTTTTATCCGCTCTAACGTCTTTAGCGTCCAAGTCTAAGGCTAAACACCAAATCGAGGTTAAAGCCACCTAAATCATTTGTGATACAATGAGAAAAAGAGAGCCGTAAGGGACTTGAGCATCTTTGTCAGTAGCACCATTTCCTATCATCAACACCATCTCTCAAAACCCCGGTAGCCTTTACTTCTTAAGTTTACTTCTTGTATCTCTTGGCTTCATTCCAACACAACAGCAACCAAGCGTCTTGATCCGTCGTTTTTTACCTTGTTTTCCCTCTTAAGAGCCAACCATCACACGAATCTTAAGAAGAGTAACAAAAACCAAGAAGGATGGACGAAGGTTAGCAATGCTCTTTTTATACAATAATATAGCACCCTGAGGCATCTTATAGAGTCGAGCAAGAAGAAAAACACTTTAACTTGAAAGAGTAGAGCCAGTAGAGGTAAAATCACTAGGGTTCCATTTCCTTCTATGCTTTTAAAAGAAGGAAAAGAGTGTATCGAGTCTGTCTTTTAGTGGCAACTGGCAATAGTGGCAAACGCTACTGTCCAGTCCAATGGTTCAATTCTCCAGTTTCCGAATAGTACGACCTTAATCTATTCGATAGCTGAAGACATTATAGGAAAGTGAGTTCAGCATTATAAAGAGTACTGAATACTGCACAACTGCTTTCTCTTTTTGGTGTTTTTTCCTAGTGGACTTTTGACTTTCTCCTCATCTTTTCATCCTATCCCAAGTAAATTTGGTATTCTCTTTGTATCCATGTATTATGACATGTCCGTTATGTTACTTGCATGGAAGTCAAATGTTCCTATCAATGCATTCTCTTCGTACCCTTTATGTGAGCACTTAGTCGTACTCCACTTGACATTTTTCCATGACTAACTCAATTTTTCGGTCGTGCCGTCACCTGACGATCCTCAGACTGCAAATATACTCGTCTTCGTTCTTCTCAAGACATTTTCGCATTTATTCTATTCACTTGCAATTGCAGTATCTCAGTAACTTCTTCTTTTTGTTCACTTGCACTTCTCAGACTTTGGTGTTCCCGTGTTCCAGTCGAATACAAATGTTTTGATTTCGTTTGCTTTGCCTTTATCTCTAGTTTTCCTTTGTATATAAAAGAGGGTCAACAGTACTTTGTCGCACATGTGCACTTAGCTTGGCTTGGTCCGAAGGTCCGATCTCGTAAGTTATTTTGGTTTCATTAATGGTACAATCATCAAATTCTGAATTTAGGCAATTTTAGTGTCAGAAACCCCGAAATAGAAATCCGCTAATTACAAATTATGGGAAACGCAAACGTCAGCATAGGCTCATTGTCCCATGAAATTATATAAATGACTCGTGACCTGTTTTATGACAATTTGACAAATGTGTCTCTCAAAAACCTTTTGCTGTGTTTTCTATTATTATAGAATTTAGGGATGGCATTGTCAAAATATAGAATGATCCTTTCCGTGCTTCTTTCTCTTTTGGGTAATTTATCATCATTACACACAGTAGATAATTGCGCTTTTCTACGAATACTCATCAGCTTCCCTTTCAACAACGCAACGTGATAAAGTTAATCAATGAAAGCGTTGTTTCCTGCTTTAATTTGCTACTGATACCAAAGCAGAATGTGTACCTTGTGATATAAGACGTGTGTGCTCCGTGAAGTCTTTTATTGTAATTTCCTGATCGGTCAATGAATAAATTGTAATTTAAATTAAATGTAAATTGAGCATAAAAAATAATTTACTGGAAACGATTGAAAAATCAATAAAAACTTGGCTTTTGCAACGGTGATTTAAAACATCAAATTATATTTCCGCATAATTTAACTTTGCGTTGGCAAGTTAAAAAAATTCCAAGGCATCTTGAAAAGATCTTAAAAATATAAAAAAACACAGCTTTGAGTAATGACGTTTTGGGGAAAAGTAGTGGCTTTGATACTTTCCAAAGTGACAAGCGACGTGGATAATTTTGTTTTCCTTCTGCCAAAAAATAATATTAAATCGATTTCCAGAGATAAAATTCCACGTCTGCAAAACTTGGAGGCTATGAAAAATAATGACACATGAATGAAATAGAATGTTTTGCCTTGACGTATTGCAGGAATACAGAGAAAATAAAGTAAAGTCCAACTTGATTCCGGGAAAAACTCATTGGACTCCCAGAGAAAATAATCGAGGACGCTTTAGCGGTTTCTCAGATGTTCCTACACACGGAAACTCGAATTGTGCGATTGTACCATGGAAAAGTGACTCGCCAAGTTATTTCACCGAAACGAGTATTTTCCACAACGCGCTCTGTCAGCAGCCTAAAAGGGAGTCTTTCACTCAGCATCTCTCTCAGCGGGGTAAAAAGGGCGGAAACAACCGCCCTGAGATGATACGGAAGCACGGAAACATTCAACTAAGGCATGAGAGCAAAGAATGCAAGTTCCACACAGAGAAAGAGTGAGATAGAAAAAAAAAGTCGTAATAGATTTCATCCAGAAAAGGAAAAGAAGAGGAAAAACGCGTTCTAACTTCACCTTGAGATGGCTAACTGGAGGCACGAGACAGGAGAAATGATAAGTGACGAAAGTAAGGACAAAGTTGCTCGATAAAAATGAGTGCGCTGACTTTCTTTGCGGTAAAATGAGTCCTTCATCCTTTCCCAACGCGATTCCTTTTGGTATAATTAAGTAACCACAAAGGAAAATTTTTACTTCTCATCTCCCCCTTAACAAGCCTCCAAAATAAGGTGGAATGACATTCAAAAATGAGCTTCGCTCCAGGCGACAACAGGAAGTCATCGACACTTTCATCGCACAGTAGCTAAAACTCCGTAAGTGGGACGTAGGACGTCCTACTAAAATTTGAAATTTGAATTACTTTTACGTTACGTTGAATAATCTCCAGTAATTAATAATTTTATGCTACTTATACGTGCGCTGTCATTAAGCGATGAGATGATGGGATTCTTGGGACTTGGAACCTTGTTACAATAAAGTCAAATTGAAGTATGTCTACTGGACCAAAAAAATAAGAAACTATACATATTACTATGTATAAAAGAAATTCCTTCAAATCTCAAAGGTACTTCTTGAAGTTTTTACTTGAAATGTTTTGCAGTAGAGAAAATGCGTTTCTGTTCATGTTTCAAAGAAAAGGGGAAGAACGAAGACGAAGGAGAGTTTCTTAATTAATGGCTCTTGTGGGGGTAAATTACTTTCCTCATCTTTAGCGTTTGGGTTTTAGCCCAAAGCAAGGTTTTAGAAACATATCACTTGCACACGTGTCTTCTCATAGCGTGCGTTTAAAAGACAGTATCATATAACAGGGAAGTAAATTGCCAAGTTGCTTTACAAAAGAAAGTAAAAAATAGGATGAGAGAAAGAGAGAGAGAGAGTAGTACGATGAGATTCCATGGGAAAACGAACTGAAGCCACTTATTGAATCATTCTGCTCCTGCTTGCTACTTGCTGTACCGAAAGACGTTTTTTACTGCCATGTGTATTATTAAGCATGCATCCACCAGTAGCAAAAGCTCATCTTTCCTAGACGGAATCCCTTTGAAGTCCTCCTTAAAAACGGCTGTGGTGTTCTTAGAGATGAAATAATTCCCAGGTTGAGCTCGCTAGCTTGTCAGGTAGGAAGAGCAAGTGCCTTGGCCATCCATAAATAAGGCTAGAGCCCATTTATCCCAATCAATGCTTGCCACGGAGAGACACGAGAAGATTCTGAGGAATTTTCACTCGCTAATATGGAGAAAGTGGGAATGCTACTCTGCCTTTAACATTCCAAAGTGGAGGAACGGAGCGGGGAAAGAAAATTGGATCAAAATCAAATTAATGCTCTTGAGGTTCTCTCCACTGGCTTGAGGTTGCGCTCAAGAATTAAAGTGACATTGACAGCAATTCTTTCTAAAACGAAGCTAACTGGTTTAAAAAGTATAACATAATTCAATAATGGTCAAAAGATAAAACCATAAAACCTTTTGTTACAATAGAACCGACGGAAGTATCAATGTAAACTGAAATCTACAATACAGGAAATTCATTACTTTGCATTTCGGCTTTATAAAAAAAATCTTGTTTTTATAAACACGTGTACGTAGTAAAAATTGCTGTGAAACTTTTCCAATAAATGTCCGAAATTCCGTTTCCTTTTTGAAAATCTTGTAAGTGATAAGTGCTAATTCCGTTTTTTTGGTATTACTTTCGTTGATTACGAAAGAAATCCAATATTGCAAAAATGCTTGTTCCACTAATGGAGAAATATGGTTGAGGAAACTCAAGAATCTTGGCAAAGGAGAAAAAACCGAAAAAGCATTTATGGTGCTTTATTACAGCACAAGTCGAAGTATCCAATTCGAAGTCAAAGTGTATATCTAAGTGCGCATTGTGCGTTCAAGAGTATACAGTAGCATAATGGGCCCTTCGTTTTCTCTCTTCCGCTTTCCTCTCACTGGCACACTTTCCAAGTTGATTTAGATTACGAGGTCTGATTAGAAGGCCCAGTTGCCGAACGGTCCTCCTGCACCTTTAGGACTTGTGTGAACCAATTCGCTTTTCTGCATTAACTTTTTTTGGAACTTGGGCAAACTTTTCGCTTGCCTACGGTTTCCCTTCTTTTTTGCGACTCAGTGAGTGCAAAAGGTATTGGTCGGTTTCAAACTCGACACAAGGCCTTGCGTTTTTGTTCGTATTGGGATGAAAAGAAGTTTCGCCTTGATTTTTAGGAGAAGCATTCAAGGAAGACAAGTGAGTGGAAAAGAGCTCAATGAAGCTCTCTCCAGTGCACGTGACATTCATGAACAAAATTCGTCAATTCTAGTGTTAGAAAACCCGTCTTCTGGTTCTTTTTATATAGTTTTGGTCACGGAAAGAGAAAAATATCCTTTAATATACGTAATATATAACCTACTGATATTGAATGGACAAGAGAAAGTGAAGACAACTGTGGTTGTAAGGCCTGTCTATAAGCATAATGAAAGTTGCGGAACATTCCTCATGTATTTCGTTCCGTCTTTACGACTTTACCGCGTTCCGCAAATTTCAGTATGCTCCAAATATATGATGAAGACGTTTAGCGCGTTTTGTTCAGTGAAACAACTTTGGTCAAAGGAATAAGTTGGAAATAAGAAGTCTAGTTACAAAGGACTTCATATTCATAAAAGTCACGCAAGACTAAAAGACCTAAAAGAAGGTGAAAGTCCATTAACTCCATAGCTCTTGGGCTGACACTTATTTGCCAACTCGTATTTACCTATTCATCTTGTGGAGACTAGAACTTAAACGCCTAATTTGCAGCCCAAACGAGGCTCCAAATGACCACAAGGCAGGTAGACCTTTCTAAAATCAAAGGGACCAACATACATAATGCAAGTGGTTTCATTAATATTCATCAGCGCGGCCCTGATTCATTCCAAGGGAAAGACGGAAGACAAAATTTGTTTGTTCACTGAAGAGGAAATTGGGACGCTTGCATTATTTAAGACAAAGGCACAGCACACAGGACGAAGAAAGCAAAAGATGACGAAACTTTTTCCCCAGACGACTTTTCGTGGTTGAGAACTAAAGTGTAGAAGTGGAAGGGCACCAGGCACCAGGCACCAATATGTGACATCGTCGTCGTCGTGAGGGTAAACACCACTGACTGACTGAGACTCTCTGTCAACGATGTTACAGCTTTCTCTTAGTTTTTACTTCGAATGAGAATACGCATCGGATCATCTGCATGTGGACGAGGCACGAGGCCACGGAGTCGACCAAGATTTAATCATATTAGGGAAATACGGAAAAGTTAGAAGCTCTGCATCAGAATTCGCAAATGTCTGTCGGGTCTCTTAAGCTACGACATTACTTTAGCTTGCGCGTCTTCCTTCTGCAGAATTTAGTATGTCATATGGATCCCGTAAACTCTGACATGAAGTCTCTTTTTCTATACGCCAGTCAGCAACGGAGACGCACGATATGCAAAATGTTGGTTGAGTAGCAAATCAAAAGTGAGTAGCTTCGTCCCATTTCCATGAAAGCTGTGTGACTGTCTCATCACAGCTTTCACAGAGAAAGTGATTGGCATAACTTACGTATAACTCTAACTAATGGAATTTGTTTACCTATCACGATTTCGTAAAGAATCTTTTATGTGTCATCGTGACGTTCCTTGCATTTCCAATACCAAATTGAATTTTTCTTCCTAATGTCGTCTTAAAAATGCTCTCCGATATTTGTGCAAGATCTAAATTCTCTTCTTAAAATTGCAAGTTGCCCCGTCAAGACGGCATTATAAAAATTATAATGTAAAATTATACCTAGTGAAAATAAGAAAACTTTATTTTCTCAGTGAAAAGTAGTAACAGATAAGATTCGAAATTTCAAATTAACTGAAAATTTCAAAAGCCAAACTTACATTTTACTGCTAACTAATAAGAACAAAAGTTGATGCGTTTGAACTTCGAAGGTACAGTTTGAAACCACGCTAAATTTTGCTTTCTGTAATTTTCCAAACCTTGATAAAGTTACAGTTCATTCTGTTCGTGTCATTCCTGTAGTAATCGTACAAGTCTTACACTTTAAGACGACATGTAAAAGCAGGCTCAAGAAAGAGCTTTAAAGTGAATTAAGAAAATTCTCTTGAATTCTGGGATGTTTGAATGCGGCTTCATAACTAACGTTATCCGAATTCAATTCAATAGGAACAAAGTTGGTAGTCCGGCTGAGTGCAATAGGTCACAGGAAACGACAGGTAGAAAAAGAAAATTCCTAGAACGCACATTCAAACCTGTCACTAGAGCAAATCAGTCCAGTGGGAATTTACCCCCAAAAAATTGCAAAGGGACCTCCTGATTGTTCGCGTTTCGCGTACAAGAAATGAAATATCCTGTCGGATTTTGATTTTGCTGTCCACGAAAAAACCTCGCGAAAAGTAATAATATTTTTTGTTTTCCATGAATGTTGAGTTCCCATCACACCTCAGACCTATAATACAATTTGTGTACCTAGTTCCACAAAAATTCATTACATTATAGGAAATACAACGTAAATCTTTCCTTTTTAGTGTAACAGTAAGTAGAAAAAACGATGGTCTTTATAAAAAAAATTGCAAGACCACGTAGAAAGGAAAAAGAAAAATGGAATAAAGCTGACAGAGTTCCAGTTTCTCAGCAGGTGCTTCAATATAAATATGGGAGGTCGGAGTATTGTCCTCCTCCGCTCTGAGAATCCGGGTTTTCTGCCATATAAACAACGTTGAGACATTATAGGATAGTACGACAAAAACCACCAACACGCGCTATCCAAAATATATAATAACGCTGGAAAAAATCTTGCATACTTTTTCCCTGGGTTTGGTATTTTCCCAAATAATACGAATTTCATCCTTGCGTTCATTCCTTCTCCTGTAGGACTTCATAATGTACTAGACTGTACATTGCACATATAAGTTATATGAACGAATTTATTTTCTATATAATAAAACATTGTCCAGGAATGCTTGTAATACAATCTGGAATGAAGGGGACTCTTCATATGACATCCTATAGTTATGATATGATACTATAATTTAACGCATCAGTATGAAATGTGAGATGCCTCATCTGCTCCACACTCTCCACGTATCTTGATCCAGTTTTAGATTTCTGAATAGTTGCAAAAGTTTAGGTGTGGTATGTAACCAACATTGCAGAATTCCCTTTTGAATACCACTCTTCTCTCCTGTCGTGTCTTCTCCTCTCTTTGTTTTGATGTTGACTAGTACACAACAACGCATTTTGCAGTTGTGGAGAGTNAATTCCCTTTTGAATACCACTCTTCTCTCCTGTCGTGTCTTCTCCTCTCTTTGTTTTGATGTTGACTAGTACACAACAACGCATTTTGCAGTTGTGGAGAGTGCAGAATCACGTTTATACACCAGTTGTCCTAATACAGTACATTTCGCGTCACTTTCACTGTTCCACTTCAGTTCCATTTCGGAGATAGAGAAATCGCACATCAATTCTACTGCAGTGCACACAGAGTCCAATTCCCATTGCTTCCAAATGGAGCTGCTATTTATCTAACGACTCTATCACAACACAAGAGGTGCACTTTTCCTTCCGAAAATCCACATAACACGAGTACATAAGATACGTGTACATTGAAATAATGTCAGTCAAAACACTTCACTGGGGCGAAAAGCGTTTCGTCTCATTTCCTGTTTATATACTACATTATATATGTACTATTACTATACTGTATTTGTATATTATTTTGTACAATATGATCCTAAGAATATAATCTAAGACTAAGGTTTTTCGTGTTGAAGTAACGTCAAAGCAGAAATGCAATTTACACTATAGGCGAAGACGTGCCTAAAGACTAAAGACGAGATATACACACAGTGTAAAAGTATTAGTAAGGTGTGTAACAAAAGGCATTGAAGATAGGGAAAGTGCGGTAGTGAAAAAGCTGAACGCTTATGCAGAAATCATCATCCTGTCAAAGAAACCTCTTGAAAGAAATACGAGAAGCGTAATACAGGAGTGAGAAATTCAAGAGGCTTGGCAAAATGTCACTTTTGCCGTGGCTTTTTCCAAGACCTCTTTGTCCTATGACATGACACAATACGACGTGATGGCAAAATATGCCGTGTGCGCCTCAATGCAATGATGAAGACTACTAGAGAATGAAGAATTCAATAACCGCAAGCGTGTACTCATTGGGTTGAGCCATTTGAGCTGGGCTTTGTGGTACGTCAAGATACGTAACCTGCTGGGGTCCAAGCTTCAAGTTCCATTCAAACCGAAGGCTTTTGGGGTTCTTATTCGGGTAGTTTCAGCTGTCACTTCATACTGCCACGAAACATGGAAGCTCTCTATCTATTTTGCAGTAGCTTTTGCGTTGGTGAAGGAAGGAAACCCCGTTTAAGCGGAATGCAGAAATGTAAAGACAGTTTGTAAGAGGTCTTCATACCATGCCCATGTAGTGACATTTATGTAAAACCTTCATAAAAACCCTCACCTGAGACACAGAAAGAATGGGAAGGACCTCTCTTTCCCTCTCATAAAAGTCACCCGATCTAAATTCAGTATAAACAATAAAAACGAGTTGAGCGTAACTTGACTTACCGTGGAAAAATCCAATAAGTCTTGAGATGTTTCTGTGTTGTTGCAGGTGGGGTGATGGGAAGTCAAGCAGATTTAATCAAAAAGTTTTTTGATACAAGGTTGGATATCAAGTTCCTCTACAGTTCCTTAAAGAGACAGTCAGGTTTTGTGAAAAGGGAGACTTAAAATTAAAGATTTCTGGACTATGTGGTTCTGACGTTTTCGCCGCTATCCCTTTTGGGTATAGGTCAAAATTCGCTTCACGTTGAACAATTTCCGGTACAGTTGAATAGTGTCTAGTACAATTGTCTAACACAATTGACAAGTCGTTCTCCTGTTATCTCACGCTTTCCTTTGTAGCGTGGCCTACAGAAAATGTCCCGCCTCGGTTGTATATGTCGATACTTCTTGTCTCTTACTCGTATGCTCGTACCCCACAGAATTCTATTATTAGATATATTGGATGTTTTTGTAGCTCAATTGTACAGAAGAGCAATAATAGCGATAGACAGTGAGAGAGCAAATCTCATTTATTTTACGCGAGCTCTTGCATGCCAAGAATAATCATAATGTTAATCGTTAGTCTCGACCAAATGGCAATGGTAACACCTCGTTGCACGAATCAAATTGGGCTCCGTGGAGCACTTCACAATGGAAAGAAAACGGGGAAACTTGCACCGCATGAAGTGAGTAGTCAACCAACAAAAGCCAAATAAGTCCCGGTTGTGCCGCACTCGCCGAGCGACTGAAACTCCGAACCGGAGTCCGCTCTACTTTTGCTTTCACTTCTCCCCAAGCGCCTGCCTACCAAATACCAAAACCAAACCAACATCCTAACACCATACAACCCATTTTCTCTTCACTTTCTCTTCACTTTCCTCCCTTCCAACTCTCCTTTTCTGGTTCTCCCCAAAAAGATATACAACGAGACTTGAACTTGTCAAAGAATCCTTGTCGTAAATATGAGACAAGTTACCTCTTGCGCTGATTTTTATGCCTCTGTTCTCTTTTCCACATCCACTTTCAACAAAATTTATGATTATCCCTTACCTAGCTAAACAAGTTCGGGTTGATGTTCCCAAAACATCAGGCACAATTTGCTTTCTCTTCCTTTCGTGTACGAATTCCACATATGTTCACATGTACTGTATCACACAAAATGCATTTATACAGCTTGGCTTTAACACTGACAATGTGTTCTTCAGTTGGAATTGGGACTGGAACATGTACAGCTCAAAATTTTGTTCCAGCATTTTGGGTTTAAAGGACTCTTAAACTTTCATGCATGTTGAGAAAAGCCCGAGTGCTATACTTATTTTTTGATTTCCAAACTATGCTGTAAGGTACTTCAACTTTGAAGAAACGGCAACTTGAGCTTTTTCATATAAAAACGGAAAAATCGGAAATCGTCAAGTTGCCTGGAGTCTTCTGACATCTTGTTTGTTCAAGTGCTGAACGGAAGAAACAAGTTCCTGGTCTTGCTGACAAGTTGATCAAGTGGTATCCTCGAAAAGCAAAAGCAGTTGAAGAAACATGAAGCACACAATGACAAGAGTCGAGGCGTAAAACATCAACAACAACAAGCAATATGTTCTGAAAAAGTGTGCTTTGGAAAGACACGACTGAAGGAGACATGCACTATAACTACACACTATTCCGTTTTTTTCACCGCACCACGCATTCACAGAAATGAAAAGGTGGGGAGGGAGTCCGTTTCTATTTAGTCGTGCAAAGAAATTGATCAAAGTTTTCTCAGGGAGGTCAGTGCAAGCGGAGAAAGTACAGGAAAAATACTACACTTCACGTCTTCACCGTTTTCTTTTGTCAAAAGATTTTTCGGGAAAAGGGCACGACCCGTTCAATTTTTTCCTGTGGTTTTCACTGCGGCGTTTTTCTCTATTGATGTAACAAAACATGGTCGTCGTACAAATAAGTCTCATACAAAAAACCTATTGCCACGTATCACACAAAATACCAATGTGTCTGCAGTTTAGTTGACGGAAAAAAACCAAAACGTTTTTAACGCTTGCATTGACTTCTCAACTGAGCAATTTTACCGATACTGTTCAACTGTGCAAACCTCAAAATGCCAAACTTCGTCCGAATCGGACCGGGTCGGTGGTTGATTTCGACTTCCACAACTCCTTTTAGAAAATCTTTACTATCAAATCCTTTCCATTTGACTGCTCCTTGAGTTTCATTCGCTTTCATGCTTTCTCGACAACTTTCTGACAACGGAATATAATAACTTCATAATACTAAACTCCATGCTACACCAAGTTAATACTTTATCTTCCCATCAGCAGCCTTTCCGTATCAATGACTTCTGTATTGTGCAACGGACATACTGAATCACAGGTTTTCTGAACAAATGCTATTAATTTAAATTCTAAGTTGACACGGCTGACAGTTAAATTCGAGTTGCGTTTAATAGTAACAATTACTAATATATTTCCCACACCCATAACTCACAAAATTGGTATGTTTTCTGGTATGATTCATATAAGATTAGACTTCTCAAACCAGTTTGAATTCATATAGGCATAACAGCATAATAGAGTTCAATTTTACCAAATTATATAACACAATGGACATTGGTAGAGTAAATAGAAACTGTAAGAGAAGGAAATCGGATTTGAGGCTTGATGCTTTAGGTTACAAAAGGTAAGAAAAGCAAAAGCAAAGCTGAAAGTACACACATAAATTTTGCTTCCAGGTAGAAATGGGCACCAAATGACAGACCAAGAATTCACTTCGACTTGTTCTAGTAGTGTAGTAGTAGGTGATTGAATTGCCAAACGTGCTTTCCTTCGCTTTCCTTTTTCCTAGGAAAGTGAGAGTGTAGATGTTTTGGAATATGTCGAGAGGAGTTGTTCCAAAGGGGAAGTACCAGGAAACGGTGCACGTGCCCAGTGGGAATGGGATGATGCCACTTTCCCCGTCGACGTTGTTCTATTCTTTCAATAAACGCAAACCGGAGAAGTTGAAGAAGAACAACTTTCTCTTCTCTCCCCTTTTTTGCTTCTTTAGTCTATCCAGGCCTTTTTTGGGAAAATCTCGTTGTTGCTCAAGTCAGTGAGGCGAATTTAATTGCTCTTTCCGCCCGTGAAACATTCTGTTTGAATTTTTTCTCTGATGTTTAGTTTTTCGACTCAACTACGAAGACTACGACAGAAGAAGGAAAAAAACTGTATTAACACTCAGGAAACGAAATAATAATATAGCACTTCATTTTTGTTAAGCTCCCGTTCTCTACTTTCCCAATGTGAAAAAAGGGACAGCTTTAAAAATGCAATAGGAAAAGACGGAAAAAGGCTTTTATGAAAGATTTTGACAAAAGGATTCGACAAAACCAACTAGATTACACGAACGAGAGAATGAACAAAGTCCGTAGTTATATAAAGTGTCTTTCATTTGTAAATAATGATACGCTTCGTCAACTTAAGTTTTGGTGTATGAGCATACTAAAAGGAAAAAAAAAGTTCTTCAGTTTGTACTTTGTACAATTTATAAAATGACAAATTCATGTAACTTTCATTCCATCACATTTCTCATGGGAATTTAAGAGTTTTTGTTCCTTTTATATGCTTACAGCTTACTACACCAAAATCTCCGGGATTCATTTCCAAACAAGATTTCATTATGTTGTTTAATTTTCTGGGAAAGACACAAATGCAATAAAAAGGGATTCATTTTCTAGAAGTTTTTTTCAAACACAAAACCCAAGGATTTGTACCATCATTCACAGACATTCATGACAAATCCATTCAAAAGATAGTCTTTAAACAGAACACTTTCTCTCACGAATCAATTTAATTACTTCATCAATAGTATAATAGTATTTATAACAAAATAAAATGATTTTTAATCGTTTCCTGATTGAAACAAATTGAAGGCTTGAAGAATTGAAGATGAGCTGATTTGATGCGTGCATGAATCCAAATATCACACGAACGCACATGTAAAATGTCCCGTGCCGTGTACGTTTCCACAAAAGCGCGCAAGGCGCAAGGAAGGACACGAAAAAAGCAGCAACAAAGCAGCTGACTCTCATTTATTTGGAACACTGAATAAAACCGTAGTTTTATGTTTATCCTGGTGGGTTTGGGTAACTTTTTTCTTTTGTAATTTACATTTTTTAAATACCATTTTAATCGTTATTTTGTTAAGCTTGTTTTTATGGTTGTATTTATAGGTTAACAGAAATGGCCCAATTAGGTAATGTCGTCAGAGAACTTCGACTTCATTTATGCCAAAAATCACCGGCTTCGAAAGGCGTGAGGTAAAAACATTCAAAATTGACAACAATAATAATCAGATTTACAAATCCAGAATTATATGAACAATGCAGTAAAATGTAATCGTATTTTCCTTCGTTTTTTACAGAGAATGGATCGAGAACAGTTATGTGCCATTAAAGAAGGCCAATCCTAAGCTTCCAATTCTTATTCGTGAATGCGAAAATACCACGCCAAAGATGATTGCTAGATATGGTGAGTTTTTAATCATAATTTTTAATTAATATAATTTAGATTTTCATTTACCTAGCTCATGGTTGTTTTCAAATGCATTATCATTGCTTTTCTACAAAAATAGGAATGGGCCGTGAATCTAGTGTAGTGTTGGCCAACAAAAGTGCAGCGGACGTTGGGAAAGCTGTTGAAATACTCGCAAAATCTACTATTTAAAAATGACGTAGAATGTAGTTTCAATTGTAATTAATGTACAAAATAAGGACCGAATTCTTCAATGTTTTAGTCATAGTCGATACTTGTAGATACTTGTAGCACAATAGGAAATAAAAATAAAAATTGGATTCTGGAATAGATCTTCAAAATCTTCAGGCTCT
The DNA here is from genome assembly GCA_019776145.1 of Harlomillsia oculata. Classification (NCBI taxonomy): domain Eukaryota; kingdom Metazoa; phylum Arthropoda; class Collembola; order Entomobryomorpha; family Oncopoduridae; genus Harlomillsia; species Harlomillsia oculata. The sequence continues at coordinate 26,270 of JABASF010000232.1, read as the reverse complement.
CGATTTAGATTTGGACCTTGTCTCCAACTTTGCAGAACGCCTCATCAATTACACAGGGATTATGTAATGTATCCATATTCGTACTAACAAGGATTCTGAATGTCGAGTAAGTAATAATTGTGTGAACATGTGATCGTTATCATGAAGAATGTAAAATCACACAATAAGGAAAGCATTAAAGGATTTTTTGCTTATATGTACAGTAATTCATTCAGAATACACTTTGTTTCCTATAATTGAACATGAGCTATTTGAATTTCATTGAATTGAAACCGCATTATTATGATAGAAGTACAGTACATCAGAAGCTACAATTTAATCTAACTCAAGGAAGATTCTTGCAATTTGAAACTTTTAGACTGGCACTTTATTAAACTTTGATTTAGTAATCATTGTAGTCATACTTCCTCATCGCTTCCATTCTTGAGTGTAGTACTAACTAAAAGGTTAAATACCATCAGAGGCTTTTAATAAGGCCTATAAGGCAGCATCCAAAATTTTTGCCCATACAACGAAGTGACACGTTGCATTTCTGTGATGTCTTTTTTTTGCAGGAAATAAGACTTTTTATCCAAATTAAATAAATATGTTTGTTAGTGGTTAGTGCCAAAGTGGAATTGCGTAATGTTCAAATGGACTCTAGGCATTTTAGGGTAATGGACTGAGGACGTTTCACGCTTGACGCTTCCTTAATTGAAACTTTCACGTTGCGTCATTTGTCAAGTGATCACTGCTTGTGTATGGTTGTCTCTGCCACACTTGCACTGTTACATTGTTTACGGCAGTCATGTAGGTAAATTGAACAATTGAACATGCAATGGGAAAATGAAGATGCTAACAATCCCATAAAGATTAGACACAAAAATTATAGTTTTTAGTAGTTAAAAGTCGTAGTAATGTTAGTATTATATATTTTAACAAGACGGAACGAATTTAAGTTTATATAACAAAGGAATAAAAAGGTGCGTGGTGATTTTATACTTGACAGTAGTTAACAACACGGAAACTTCTTTGAATTCAAATCGTCACTGTATTCACCCATTGACAGCTCAATTGAGTCAATTTCCCCGGACCGCCAGTAATTCTCCAGAACCATGGCTGTAAGTGTCCGAAAAGCGGTTTCTACTCCGGTCAAATCCTTGGCGGAAGTTTCCATAAAACTGAAACCCTGTTCTTCTGCAATCATCTATTGACCACGTGGGTCATGTGGATTCATATAATATATTATTTGTCATAATGAACATTTTTTATGAATTTAGAAAATATTGTGTTTTGTGTACTGCACGTACACATGTACATCCCAAGATTATAAAGATGTGAACGCGGACGCGGACGCAAATGCAATGCATCGGAAGCAGAAGGTAAAAAGTGTCTTTTATGATAAATCATTTTGCATTAGAAAGCAAGTAAGAAGAGACGCAATAATCTACGAAAAGCCCTAAGGGAAAATTGTATGGATTTAATGCCAACAACCTGTCTTAATTTATAAAAACGATCCAACGAGTTCAACAGGCGGATTTGGTCATTTTGAGGCATTTACTCTAAGCAATATGACATTTATCCTTTAAGATCTTCCTTAAAGTGCTTTTCATAGATTCACACGATGTATTTAAATGGGGTAAAGGTATAAAGTATAGAGTTCTGCTGTCTTCTGTGTTGTGTATACATAGAGTATAACTTGCGTCTTACAGCAGAATCATAGCGTCTACAATGAAGATTAAGCCAGCATCCTGCATTATGTTTAGGATTGTGGAAGGTGTGAGGTTGCGAATAATGTGTACGCACATGATGCCAATGTCATAAATTAGAAGGAGAGCATCTCACCTTTGCCCTGTCAGATGGAATTTCTCTTTTCACTTCTAAATCTACTTTGTTCCCAATTAAAATTGTGGAGATATCGCTCGGAGCGTGAGTATGCACTAATTCCAGCCATTTGTGGATGCTGTCCAGAGTTTCGGCATTGGTAACGTCATAAACAAGTAGGACACCATTTACATTTCGAAGGTAGTTTGGTGTGATTGACAAGAATCTGTCTTGGCCTCCGCAATCCCACTGCATACAAAATAGTTTTTAATCACAATTAGAATTTCATATCAAAATTCCTGAAACTCACAAATGTACCACAGTACAGATTAAGTAATTATGCTTAACAAAAACTTACAATACTTAATTTAATGACTTTACCAGCCACATCCAACGTCTTGAAACACTACAATTTTAACAAACAATTAACATAATTACGAACATGTCACGCATTGCATTTTAAGTATTCTAGTTTGTTGCCTTTTTTCGAGGCGGAAAACAACCAAAATGATAGATTTAATATGATTATTATAATGGTATAATGACGTAATGCATAAATGCGTTTTATGAGGTTCAAAGGATCACATAGTGACCAGCAGGAGTGGAATATTGTTCTACGATGAAAATCATCAAGAATGCGAAAGAATCAATCATTAAGATTACCAGGTCGCATCCAACAGTGGACGTTTGATCCGTAGGGAAGTTGCCTTTCTGCATGTACAAGAACAAAAAGTAATTACCATTCTTCGTCCTGCTTTCAACTAGGGTAATAATACCTTATGATTACGCTGCTATCTGGCAATATTGCTCTGGTTTGATTGACAGATAAAGCACGTCTTTTGATTACCCTTTTTTGAAGGTACGTAAAAGCAAATAAGACGGCAAAAAGATGCATTCATGATTGATACATACCGCAAAGACATGAAGCAGTGAGCTCTTTCCTGTGCCACTGTCTCCGATCAATACAAATTTCAGTGCGTATTTCCTGCAGAATTTACAAAAATGAATACACTGCCATGTCATCTGATTGAGAAACACGAGGAAATCAGTCAAGTCATTAAAGATTGGAATTTGGAATTGGTTCAAAACATGCGGGTACATTTATCGATTAATGAATACTTCATTTATTTTGTTTCAGAATGCAGAAAGAATAAAAATGTGCTCTGCGTACCGTGTAAGACCAGAATTGACTGGAGAGATACCATGAAGCTTGATCAAGTCTTTTGCTCTAATTGACTCACGACAGGTAGGGCACCTGAGAAATTAATAGGGTAATTTCAACTTTAATTAACTAGATGAAGCCAAGCCGCACGAATTGTACTCTCATCTCAATCGTCCCAATCTCTCAGTTCATGATGCTTGCAAAACAAAGCGACTTGAACGCTTTTTATAAGGTACCATATAAAACGTTAAACATTTTACGTCGTATCCGTCCCTTTCTTCTCGGTGCAAATCCATTCCCGAATACATTCGTTGTGAAAGATATGGCCACAATGAGTATTTACGAAATAGTCTCCTTCTGAAAAACAGACAAGTCAATTTTTTGAAAGTTGAGACTTAAAATAAGAGAAGAAACGAAGAAAGCAATATGGAAATTGTAAATTGCTCAGTTTACCTGTAAGAGAAGGATAAACAAGACAAATTCCGCACTTAAAATCAGAAAGCATGTTGATGAGCGATTTACTGTTCGAAAAATCAAACTTATTTTGTAGAAAGTATTGAAATTACGATGACTGAGAGTGAGTCAAAGTGTTTGAATCCGGATTGAATCATGCACTTGCAAGATGACTGTCAACTTTTCTGAATTTGCTATCCGTCAACAGTCAACACTGATAAAAATGATTATAGACACGAAATTACGATTAAACTGCCCTAGATAAGAACTCCAAGCTTGGCAACGCAATGGTCGTTTTATAATGGGTTGAATTTGAATGCTTTGTGTTCACCTCTCTGTTGAGGTATACACATGTCAGAAAATCAAAAATTGACATTCAGATTTGCGGAGGATTTGAATAAAATATTAGTATATTCCTCAAAAATGTTATTGTTTGCTATTTGAACGGCGTAAAAGGTGAGGGCAAGGACCACAATAAACTTCGTATAGCTGGAATGTGCGAATTCAGCTTGGAAATTGCAATTCAATCTGCTGCGCATCATTTTCAATGCAGTTGCAAAAGCACGTCCTCAATCTGTATCAACTGTCACTGAACTCATGGCTCTCTCATAACTCATAAAACAAACACACAACATTTCATGTCCTAATGCGTCAAAATGATGAACTGTACAAATGGATAATGCAATTTAGGCCAAAAATTCAAACAAATAGGAGAAAGACCTTTTTCTGCGTTCTTGGCTCATCGACTATTCATTATTGAGTTATTATGGTAAACCAACTGCGCATACTACTGTTTGAAAAAACGCATTATTATACAGTAGCAAATAGCAAATAAATGGTTAGCTGTACGTATAGTGTGATAGTGTGATATATAGTAGATTTCATCTTCCTCTTCTTCTACTGACTGATTAGATAATTTGCAGTGGTTCTGCTGTGAGGTGACGCAAAAGGCACACAACAGTTCAACAATGTTGACTCATCCCCCGATGAATTTTTATATATATTATGATTTCCTCATGCTGTCACCATAATTTGACAGGACCTCATTGAACAAATGAACAAATCGCGTACACTACTAACATCGGGTCATGTCATCATCTTCCCAGGGGGGTAATGACAAAATAATTTAAGTATTATATACTATTTTTCGAAAGAATGTGTATATCCCAGCAAGGAAAACGACTATTAGACAATGCTACAAGAGTGACAGAGACATATAAAGGCTCATCATCATCAGAATCATCATCCTTCGTTTTTTCATGAATGTGCGAAAGCCACGACCACACCGGTAAAACAGAAGTTGGTCAATAACTTTCAGAAAGTCTCGACCCTTGCGACTTACGACTTGACTCTTATTCATTATGTTTCAACGTTATACTAATTTGTCATGGTTTGCCAAATAAAGTGGTACATGCTTTGTGGTAAAGGTAATGTTGGCAGGCTTGCGCCTTTTTAACCAGTTTTTTTCTTTACGATGCGAATAATGTTTACCTCTTTTAAGACTCAAATAATGTGACACACGACGGCCAATAATGATCTTTTACGATTGAACCATCCATACATAATTCTCATCTTTTGCTGTTCTTGTTATATTCTTATGTTGTGTTGTGTGCTACAAAAAGACCCTCTGCTTTCTTTGCGGTCGAGGTCTTACACGCAAAACTTGAAAAAAAAATTGCCAAAACATTTCATTTCCTTTACGCAACCATGACAGACAGACAAGACGCACAAATGTGTACGAGTACAGTGTACTGTACGTACATTTTTTGATCCGCGGAATTACTACAGTCATTTAAATATTACTTTTTACTATATATCACCGTTTTTGCTTGAGGCAATTTAAAGAGGTTTTCTACTATGTGGACGTATCAAGAAGTTTTTGTCGAGATGTGATTGTGGATTGCGTATTCAACTAGGAAAGGAGGAAATCAGGCAAAATATGGACCACGCGAGATGATACTCTTCCCTCCATAAATTTTGCATAGGATGACCAGTTTAAAGTTGATTGCATATTATGTCTTTCAGATTCATCCTCTGACCCCGTCACAAAAACCTACACTCTAGAGTAATAGTGCTGACGTGCTGAGGTAAGACTTTTGTTTCTGTGCTATACAAATTCAACCAGGAAATAGTTTGGTGGACTTGAATTATACAAAAGTGCAATTGAGAATGAGGCGACAATGCTGATATTGTGACGTTGAAAGGGAAAGGTAATTTGTGGCAAACTCGGACCAAATATTACTCCCTTTCATTTTTTGGTGTAGGAGGGATATGGGCTGCGATGATGCATCGGCTCAGTGCATTGCGAGATTACATCGCAGTCGTACTGCAATTGGAGGATTGGGAGAGGAATCTTGAAAAAAACGAGGACTTTATTTGTTTTTATCTCAAGAAAACATCTATTCCTTTTATTATCACACTGTATCGAGACCTGTGCCAGACCAGATTTGCTTTCTGCGATGATGGCGATTCTTCGTAACTTTTTCATTTGCACGTGTATATTGGATTTCTTTCACATTGTAAACATAACATTCATTCGCGTGAACCAAAAGTGTAAGAATGACCTGCCTGCAGGGAAATAAATACTGGGCATATAATGTGTGCGTTTGTTCAGCTCAATGTGGAACGATGAGCACAATAACGCACACGACACAAAACCTGTGTCATCTGAGCCACAACAATAATAAAAACATGTACAAGACACATTGGCTTGGCACTTTTCTTTATTACGTCTAACGTCTCTGTCTGATGCAGATTTGCAAGATGTTCAACGCACTGTGGAAAATGCACTATCCATACAAGGGGAAACTGTTGTACGATATGTGAACAATGTTTTGGCCTAGCTTTTTAGCTTTACGGGAAAAACTGTTAGAGTTAACGTTAACGTAGCCGATTACAATCGTGGGATTTGAATGGAATAATAACGTTTTTCAGTGATGCTCAATGCTGGTCTATGTTAACATTAACTTCGCGACGATACCAGCAATACACTCATATAAAACAGTGGATTTGACTTTTTAAGCTTTTATGTTTGAAGAGGATTTGAGCGACTTGGGTCACTAAACACCGACTCGCGTATTGTCATTTCGTTTGAGAGAAGTTTTATATGCTTTTGTTCCTTTGCCTTCGTATGAAACTTCCATTTTGCTTGTACTCTTCCGCCTATAATTTTGACTTTTTTGCATTTTCCTGAGAGTAAAGAAAAATGCAGTCTATACTGCACATTAGCGAATTGTTGAACATTACATTGATGTTCACAGACTTGTAGAATCATCACATCATGCTCATCAAAATTGTGAATGTCGGTAGCCGTCGTGCACACATTTGGCAAGTAAAGCAGTTGAGTAGTCAATTCACTCTTCACTTTTGTGTGCGTACGATTTCCAGTTGTTTAATGACAAGCAATCGGATGAAGGTAAAAGGCAAAATCTTTTTTTTTGCCAAGAATTAACTACTCATTGTTATGTTTCCACTATTACTCTAAGACATAAGAAGAGAAGAACGAAAGACAAAAATGTTGAGAGAGTTGCACCTGAGAGCACAATGCAAAATGCAAAAGCGCATCATTTTTGGCTACTATAACTTCTGCTTGCAAACTTACACGGCCACTTGTCCAACATTAATTTGACAATGAGAATTTTTTGAGAACCTAAAAGAGAAGACTTTGGATCCCTTAATGTACTTACAAATGGCTACTTCCCTCAACTTTGACTGTGATGTGATGCACTCACATCGCATCCGTCCGTTTTGTTGTGGTCCATCAAAAAAAGTGACAACGTGGTCATTTAACTTGTGAGCGTGAAAGTGAAACATATTTATTACTCTCAGCTACGCTACAACTGCGCTCACAATGAGTTTATTACGTTCGTGTTGTGTCTTATGGTCATGTGTGCTCTGTTCCTTATGTTCTTAATTTTCATGTGAACATGAAGACACTGCTAGGAAAAAAAATGGTTATTCGGACAAAATTTTCAAAATTCATTATTTGAACTATATAATTTTTTAAAATAAGATAGGACATTCTTATTAGAATAGCAGTTAACCCTAACACAGTTTGTGCTAATGTCATGTATTATTTTGGCACAAATGCAGGAGATATTCACATTCACACCTCAATTAGTATTGCATTAGACGGAAGGAGAAATAAAAAGGCGTGTAGTACAAGAAATTTATAGACAAAATGTTGCCTTTGGCAGTCATTTCAGCAGCATAAAGTATAATGAATGATACAAAGTGTCCGAAAGACTCTTCTTCGTTGATTTAACCCAAAGACTGACTGTCAGTCAAAAGTAGCACATTGCAAGAAAATTAATAAAGTGCGAGTGATGCAAAATTTGTGGTAAAAAGTAATGCTAACTTATGCATTTACATTGAAGTTGCACATTGAACCACAAAACACAAGCAAAAAGGTAAAGGAAAAGTGTTGTGTGGACTCATTAAGTTACACTCAAAGCTTCAAAGGAGGATGCGCCTATCGTGTAGTGGAGGTGGAATAATTAGATGGTACGATGCCTTCGTCTTCCGTGAGATTTCCACATTGACCGCTCAACCTTTGAGTTACATAATTCGTATTGCTCTTATATGACTGCATGTACACTACAACACTGTATCGTAACGATTGTAAGTATTCGTATAATATCGTCTTGTCCCACTCTTATCTTTGTTTTTGCATCTGCCGGTCACATGAGAATTTCAAAATGTTTTGTTACAAAGTGTGGCTTGAAGCAACAATATACATTCTAAAATATACCATTCACAGATAAATAAACTTCACCGAATCATGCATTAAAAAGTGTCAACTTGATAAGGACTCTTTCAAAATTGTGTCTAGACTCCATACTGCGTTTGAAAAGGGTATGCAAATTCGTAAGGGTTTGGTCGTCACTCTGAGCGTGTGCTTAAGATGCTGATTTTTTATTGTTACATCTTTGTTTGATTATGGAAATAAGGAAATTGGGGAATAGTGTAAATTGTGCATGTTACTTTGCTTTGACACTGGCCTCAATCATCGGGACGACACAACATAAAAATGTTAATAAGAAATTGGTGGTCACACCGTTTTAATGTAATGTGTGTGCAATTTTTAACTATCTATACGACAAATACGATAGATGGTCAATGGGTCCTATTTGGTTATGCAAAGATGTACTAAATAAAAGTTTGTTCCTGAATTTCCCAAACTTTAAAGACATTAAACAACCTTCTCTGATGATAGTGAGCTTTTTGACCCATTGCAAAAGCTGACGGAGTGACCAGTTTGGGCATCACAGTATAAGAAGTTAAAATGACCACCTTCATTTGCTTTCCCTCGGAACCCAAAGCTTATTGAACAATGCATGGTGTGCAAGTAGTGACAACCGATCCTTAATAATTTTCCTTCAAAATTCCTTTTCATCAAACTTCAAAACGCACGATCTGGACGGGTCGGCAGGCAAAAGACTCGTCTTCAATAAAATGTTGAAACATGCTGACTAATTATGAGATGCAAATTGGCATTTCTGAGGTCAGGTCAATGAAAATGCATTGCATTGTATTGGACTTGCTAAATGACCGGCCGCGTACGCGTGGACATGACGACTTTACTTGAAGGGAAGTCTTGCAGGTGTACCTTTTTTGCTTTTGGGTAAAGAAGTTAGAGAAGTGCATGTACACAGGAGGACCTGCGGGGAACGTCAACTGACTTGAGCCAACGTCATATTTTCACAAGACGAGTCCTCGTCCAAGTCGTCGTGTGCGATCAAAACCAGTGTATTAAAGAAAGTGAAAAGGTGAGCAGTTTGTTCAGTTCTCAAAGTCGACAGCGCGAGACTGAAGTTCTCATCAACTAAAAGGACACTTTCAAAGTGCTATGAAGCTGTCAATTGTACGACTTCATTATTTCATTCTTATCCCAAATTTTCATTATCTGAACTTTGAATACTTAAAAATATCTTAAAAATCCTTAAAATTGTTGTTTTTTTAATTTTATTTCTATTTTAGCCTATTCTGCTGCTCTGCGCAGCAGTCGCATTTGCCGGGAATAGTGGGAATAGCGGAAATAGCGGAAATAGCGGTGGTTGGGATACACAGGCTCAAAGTGGTGGCGGAGGATGGGGTCAAAGTTCCAGTTCCAGTAGTTCTAGTGGATGGGACACACAAGCACAAAGCGGAGGTGGAGGATGGGGCCAAAACCAAAATACACAAAGTTCCAGTGGCTGGGAAACTCAGTCTAGTAATACTGGTTGGGATCAGCCGCAACAACAAAGTGGAGGATGGGGTCAACAACAACAACAGCAGAACAACGGTGGATGGGGTCAACAGCAACAACAGAGCAGCGGTGGTTGGGGTCAACAGCAACAGCAAAGTGGTGGATGGGGACAAAGCCAAGGACGCAAGCAAAAACCAAACATTTTGAAGGCTCTAATTCAACCACTGTTCCAGAAGATCCGTGCCTTTAAGTCATTCTTGTCAAAGCCACTTCTTACAGTGACAATCTCAAAGGGTAGCGGTGGACGCGGTGGTGGTAAACAACAAAGTGGAGGATGGGGACAGCAAGCCCAAACTCAAAGTTCTGGAGGATGGGGACAACAAGCCCAAACACAAAGTTCCGGCGGCTGGTCTAGTGGATCTAGTAGTTCAAACAGTGGTTGGCAAACGCAACAAAGCAACAGCGGCGGTTGGGGTAATTCGCAAAGCAATGACGACGGTGGCTGGATGAAGGGTTACCCACCATGGAAGCAACAATCTCAATCCAACAACGGTGGCGGCGGATGGGGTCAATCACAAACTAAACAACAATCCAGTGGCGGATGGCAGAGCGGTGGTCAAACTCAGTCCTCAGGTGGGTACCCAACCGGTGGGTATTCTAATTCTAATTCCCAGTCTAGTTCTACCGGATGGAACAATAACAATCAGCAAAGCTCAGGCGGGTGGCAAAGTGGTTCCTCGGATTCGAGCTCAGGCGGATATTCTTCATCACAATCACAGCCATCCAGTGGTTCTGGCTGGGGAAGCCAGACCAGTCAGACGCAATCCTCGTCATCTGGATGGGACACCCAAAACCAAAGCTCAGGTGGGTATTCCTCCGGTGGTAACACCAGCGGCGGGTATTCAAACTCTAACAATCAACAAACCGGTTGGAACAACAATCAACAACAATCAGGCGGGTGGCAAAGTGGAAATACTGAAAGTCAAAAGTCATCCGGAGGTTACAGTGACTCCAGCTCATCCGGTTGGAACACCCAGCAAAATTCCGGAGGTTGGAATAATGGCCAACAACAACAAAAGCAATCAAGCAGTGCGTGGTAATTTTCCAAGTTACATTAGATTTCAAAATGTTAATTTAAAATTTAAAAAAATGTCAAAGTCATTAATTTGCACAAAATTTTAGATCATTAATAGTCCTACTATTCATTACATTTTTAGCCATAATATAGCAAGACAAAGTGGTGTAAAAAACGAATTAAGCTTTTTTGAAGCATTGCAATATGAACTGAACTGAAAGCCATACATTTTATAGTATAAAATTTTTAATTGAATTACTATAATTTTTAGTGTGTGTAGGTGTACGGCCCCGATATGATGTAATATGAGTTTTAGATAATCCAGCCTTTTGTACTACTTTTTACAACGTTCAATGTTTGTCATTTACGTGAATTAATGTACACCCAGTTTAGTTTTTTTTAATTATTAGTGTTTCGAAGAGCTGGGACGAGAGACATGCAACGAAAACTACATTTAAGTGAACTTAATAATTATTTTCATATAATTTTCCAAACTATTCGTGACGTGACTATACGAAAGCACGTGTGTGTGAGATGATTGATGATGTCCTGTCCTCTGTTTACGTATTGTTGGTTTGTATATTTTTTGTTCACCTGTATTTCTTCTTTCTTCCCAGCAAAAAGAAGGTGTCAAAACAAAACTAGGAAACCTTTTTGACTTTTGGGTGAACACGTCAAAAGGAAGTTGGCGTTTTTCCCTTTCCCACCGCGCGGAGCATGCTGAAATTGGTACGAACGAACCAATTTAGTGGCTTTTTAACTAAATACGTTTGCCAAAAATTTTGTAAAACAACTTTACTAATAGTAATTAAACGTATGCCTTTATGGTAATGCCAATTAGTACATGATTTAAATTAACAAGAGTGCAATCTATACAAGGACTTTCCGTCATTCCGTCATTCATTCAAACGTCTTCTCGTAAAAGCTGCATTTCAGGCCTGCAGATTCGTTTTAATTTTACAAAATGACAAACTCTTAAGCCTTTCCTATTTTGTTGAAAACAATTTCAAAAACTCATATTTTTTTTAAATTCAAACTTATTATACGTACGAGAGGCTATAATATTAATATTTTTTGATAATAATTATTATTAAGTACTTGATTGATATGCTAATTGTGAAAATACTGGTTTGATTTATGTTTGTAATTATGTACAAGAAGATGAACGAAGCAGGTTTTGCATTACTATTTCAAATTATTGTGTGTTAGTGTTTTGGCCTGATGTGACGCAATAAAATCAGTAACGAAGAATGACAACTTTCACCGTACACAATTGTTTAGATGCAACTTTACGCTCATTTCATATGCAAATCACCCTGTTTACTACTCCAATCGTTGACACGATCACTGCGGATAAGCACTTAACAAAAGCACTAGCAAAGCTGTATAACAATAAGAAAAGACAATTTATTTGCAAAAATGTTTTATTTGCTTTACAACATGCTGCGAAATTTCCTAAAGTTTCAAATTAGCATTGTGTATTGCACTATGAGGTGATCGTCGTAAAATAAATTACCAATAGGTACAAACGCATTTCATTGGTTTGTGGAGAGTTTTAATCTTTGCATGCAAAAGTTGGAAAACTAATTAAACCCATAACATTAATTGAAACTTGAAAGACATTAAATACTATTTAAATATTCAAATGAAAATTCCTGTCGATGAGCACGGATATCCAGCAATACAATGGAAAAGGTTAGTTATAGGATTGTTGAATAGGAACTTTTAGGCACTAATGTAATGAGATGACAATAATGATGGTTGTGACTCTAAACCTAAACACCCTGGGTTGTGACATCATTAGGTTTGCCTTTGCACTTGGTATTGGTAAACAGACTTGCGACTCATTTGATGAAGGGAAACGGGACACGGCTCATAACATAAAAACACATTTCTGAGATAATCATGAAAAAGGTCTTATTAGCATATTACCATAGCCGTTTGGTCATACGGTCAGTCAGTCAGTTTGTACAAAGCCTTCTTTCATGTATTGCAAGTTGCAACACTTGGTGTAATTTACGCTTTAACAGATTTGTTTATTGTATACACTCTCGACTTTGGTTCCGGAATGCAAGACAATCTTGAGTCTTCAGCCGACTGGTTTACGTTACGTTACAGCGAGTTCTGATTTATACTGCCCTCCTCCAAAAATTGCATATCTTTACGATGCATTTTTGCGAGCCGTATAGTGAAACGTTGTGGCTATTAATCTCCAATTGCATCATAAAGAATTCAGTCAAAAACTACTCACGCTAGGCCATCGTCAATCATGCACCTTACTTCCGGATGCTGGACGATTCGTCGTAGTCTATTTGGTATTTTATCCCTCTGAAGTGTGGTCAATTTGTGTCAAGTTTGAGACTTACACAGCGCTGCACTTCATTTGCCCGACCTATGTATGGGGTTAATTGCAAAATGTTTCCAATCGTACGAGCAATAAGAGTCAAAACTTGGTACAATTTTATGAAATATCATGAAAAATACCCTGAAACGCTTCCAAAAATTCTTTAAGTAATTACAATTACTAAATAGACGTTACAAAATATTCTGAGAGTAACACATTTTGGCTGCCAATGCATCATCATATTCATCATCGAATATAATAGGTAAGACAAAATCGAAATCGATTAATTATAACAACATTTCTAGACATCCTGTATTCATTGATGACTTTTGGGTTATTGATATTGGGGTTATTAAGCAATTTGCCTTTCCCTTCGTCTTCTCGTGCTATCATCATCATCAAAACTATCCCACAAGCTCAATAAATGCTCATGAATTACCTTCGATCAGATATGTTGCGATTGATTACATTTTACATCCCATGTCCCATCCCATCCCCAACTAATAACTAATCGGTAATTCTCGGAATTTACAGCATAACACATTAACTAAAAAACATGCATGGAAATGCTACACGTTGTTAATAATTTAGAACATCGTTAATTAATGGGAATAATGAGAAGCAATGTAGAATTTAGTATGCAAGACATCATATTTACGCCAATTTTTGTAATTGCTTCAAATTAAAAATCTGAGACGATGACTGTGACGATTGCCAATATCTTGTCAATCAGTCGAAAAGTGACGAAAAACAAAGAAATGCCAAGAAAGCTCATCGAAATCGAAACCCGTAATCGTAATTCATATTAATTCATAAAATACAGTTTGATCAACTCACCATTTCACTACATAAAAACCTAAAGTCATTTAGGTTGGAGAATCCTTATTCCATGTTTGTGGGAAATAATTTAAATGGCACGCAATCCTGTTGTGTGAAGTAACGAAAAAGCTTACACGTTTTAATAGCAAATATAAGGCGTTTCTTAGTTACACTATTGGTCAACTCGTGATTCGTGAACCGGTGTACCACAATGCAATGTGACAAATTAAGATAAGATCATAGATTAACATCACATTAATAATAATTATTCTACCACACGTAGACTTATATGCAGTTTTGATGTTTAAAATTGTTTTCAAGGAATTTTAAACGACGCTTGAGAAAGCCAATAAACATGAGAAATTCATTATTCATCTAGCCAATTTCAATGCATGAAAATTGCATGTAACTTATAGTTTTGTGCTAACGACTTACGACGTTACTACGTTACTTTCCGACTAACGAGACAGTTTTGCCGTTTTGCGACATTACGACACAGTTGCAGGTCTGACATGAAACGCTGAACACGTGCAAAATATTAAAATGGTACAAAATGATAACGAATTACGAATGCGATAGATGGGAACGAACCACGAATGATGCTTGAGAAGTCCTTGGAAGTTGGAACACTTTAAAGCTTAAATGACACACGTTGTTAGATATAACCATTCGGGTGCTAAAATTGTTGAAAACGGCATGTTCGTTATATTCCCACCAATGGAAATGCCTGACCTGTTCGTAGTATGAACCGTTAATTGCATTATCGTAATCAAACGAATCGTTTCTGGAAGATCTTTCCGAATTAGTATGCACAGATAAATAATGGATACACAAAATAGCGAATTAATTAATCTAAACACTTTTTTCGCGATCATGCATTCATGGAAGCACACGTTTTTTATTTCACACCAATTAATGAATTACCATGAAACACCAAAGAGCCTCTACATAGGATAGGACCAGAATTTTAAAATTCAGTAGTTATATTTCTGCGCTAAAAAAGGAGACCGAATATCATCCTTCATAATTTTCATTATAAGATATACACGAACCATTTGGTTGATGTGATGATAATGGCATAGTATATATTATAATATTATACACCTCAACAGTTTACTCTACTATAATCTCTGCATCCATATATTCATCATTATTGTGAATAATGCTAGGAAATATATTCACTTTCCCACAAACCACAATATTGAATGCAAATCAATGATAAAAGCCATTTATGGTGTTTACATAAAGTAGTACTGTGCAATATCGCTAGTAGAATTAAAATAAAACTTTTCCCCCACATTTTCGAGCAATGTGTAACATTCATATTCATGCTCTTAATTAATAATTACTACCACTACCACGTATTCAATGACAACTACAGACACAAAAGGAATCCCCGTGCGATTGGTTCCATGATGCATTCTGCATTCGCAATTTCTAATACAGGAAAAAATACCACATATTTGTTCCAAATACAACATTAACAAGTTCTTATACTGCTTTGGTTTACCCCAGCCTCATGAATGTCATAGTCATGAGCAAATCAAAGGACTAATTCACAATGATAAAACGATATAACAATCAATAGACAATAGGAAAATAATACCAATGATGTTGTACCAATGAAATGACTAAGACTAACTAATACCTGAAAGGAATAATGAGCTTTACAGTTTACATTTTGTTGTCCCAATCTCCATTTTAAAAATTAAACTAATGCACCATTTGACCAGTTCAAGGTTGACATAAAATGATAATATTGAATTTTGCGTGATGTATACAAACTTAAGTCTTCTCAATCTCAAGCACCCCTTCATTATAATATTCTAATTAATCAGATCTTTTAATCATGCATTATAATTTAGATTTCCTCCTTAAACTCTACTTCCTGTGTCCTTATTTAAAGTAGTTCTTCGGCAATATGGCACGCACGACTAATATATAATATATGACGACCTAGCAAAGGATAGCCTTTCAGTGGTATCCATTTGTTTTGGTTGACGTCGACAATGACATTAACGACAAATGACAAATGACTTTCTCCAAGTCAAGAAAATTAAAATGTTTACGCTGAAACATAAACCAAAAGTAAACCGATGAGTATAGCAGCCAAAAGGAGTTTATATACAGGACGCAGACTGATTGTCCCCGTGGAATTTAAGTAACGAGTTGGTTTCTTGGTAGCTTTGCTGTAGTTGTAGATTTTGTTGAGGTAGTCGAACATGTCCTCAACAACTTGGTCAAACAATGGAAAACTAACTGGATCATCAAAACTTCTACCTTGTTCCTTCTCATAAAAGCGGATGTACTTTGGAACACATGTTTTACAAAAAGGCCGTCTGGTGATAGCGTCACTTGCGCAATTCACTAAAGTTGTCTGTGAAGTCATTAAAAATCGATTAGAATAAAATCACCATAAAACAAAGACATTTCTGATAATTACTCCCACTCTGAATTAATGTAATGATAATGATATATGAATAAAACGTGTAATGTTGCAATTCTTACACTTACAGTATCAATTTTCAAAAAGCAGTAGTCGCACATGAGTTGAGACTCCAAATTCTTCAACCTTTGCAAGAGAATGAAATTCATATTTTTGAGCAATTTCTTAGGTTCGATGCCATTACTATTCGACGTTCCATTTTCATGAGTTTGGTTTGCTCCTCCATCTTGTAATTTTAACTTTGTTTTGAAAAACTTTGCTTCTTTTAAAAACTTTGCAGATTCAGAAATAATCTCATCAGCTGCGAAAAGCGGGACTGGCTTTGACAATAATTCATTCTTACAAGTTGGACAATTTGAAGAACGGCCCAGCCAACGCACCGAACATTTTTTACACAACCAGTGTCCACAATCCAAAACAACGTTCTAAAAAAACACACATCAACATTACCGTACAATCAATTTACTAAATACCTTACTTTAAAAACTGTAACGTTTCATAACACACATTACCTGTTTCTGAGTTTTTGAACAAATGGGACACAAAAGATGATCCTTGAGTCTTCCAACTACATCGGAAAGGTTATCATAAAACCGATCCAATTCCTCCAAACTATATTCGTACTGACTAATTGACGAAGTTATAGTGGACAACCATTTGGAATTATCATACGCAATTCTTCTCATCTCTTCCAAAATGTTGGGATCGGGTGGGTCAACTTTAGCAGCTGACATGATTACTGATTACTATATTCACTAGAATCACCCCTCACACAAACAAAAAGGTTGACTAAAAAAACTGTACGAGCACTCTACAATCTAAAATTAAACTACAATAAAAAAAACAAAAATCCTTTCTAAAATTCTAGAACATTCTTAAATAAGGACGACGGCAAACTGGAAATCAAGATGTTGTGTGTTCATGTGCGCAGCGATCAGATGATATGTGAAATATCTCAAATGCGACCAAGTGCACTGACTTTAGTGATGAAATGATGCAGACACAAAAACCAGTGCGTCGGGTAGGCGGAGCTGAGAGCAAAACGCAATGCAACAAGCCGCAAAACTCGCAGATCTGGTCTTTCAATGAAAATGAACGTGCTTTTTGTGAATGAAAGAGACAATTATTGATGATGGAATTTCATGTAATATTCACAAAGGGATGACAATAGAGAGATTCGGCTTTTTTTTGCATGTATGCATTACTGTGCTACAATGCTACTGCTAACTGTATTACTGTATTCCAACAACGCAACGACGATGACACCAACAAAATCAAAATGCATGCAAATTCTTTTTTGTTTTGTATTCTGGTATGCGAAATGGTGCATACGACGGTTATACAGAGTATGTTTTACGCTTGCTTGTATGTGTACGTTGTTGATGTTGTTGTGTGCATACCAAAATGTCATTATGGTTAAGTTTATAAGCCTTTATAAATGTGCTGTGCGAAAGGCCTGTGCAGATTCATATAACTACATCTTTTGCATGGCCCAAAGTGTAAACCAGATCTTGCATAATGGTTTTGCATAATCTTTTCGTACTTTTGCAATGTGACAATCGTGCAATCAACTCACATCATCATCATAGAATTGAGATGTCTTGTTTGTTGCGACTTTCGACTAC
Source organism: Harlomillsia oculata (assembly GCA_019776145.1). Taxonomy (NCBI): domain Eukaryota; kingdom Metazoa; phylum Arthropoda; class Collembola; order Entomobryomorpha; family Oncopoduridae; genus Harlomillsia; species Harlomillsia oculata. The sequence goes on along the minus strand of JABASF010000232.1, from coordinate 8,356 downwards.
TTTGGAGTGTTATGCGTTGAACCTTTTGGATTCGAAAAGCTAATCAAACGCACTCTGTTTTTGAGACTTTTGGAACGTTTTCGAGAACGTCGTTTTTATGGTATGCAAAAGTTGCATTGTTAACACAAAAAATACTACTAAACTATGATTTACTAGTACATTCTACATACTATATTCTCAGTATTCATTATAAAATGCATATCAATTACAAAACAAAATTACATTAGATTTAGATCGTCATTGGCTCATATTTGGCTCATATTAAATCTTAAATCATATTAATACATTTAGCTCTTAACTATGGGCTTATAGTTTTGTTTCCTTGACTCGAAAAAATGAAATAAAACGACAGTGGCGTTTCAGAAAAATGTTAAACTTTCGTGCAGTCATTCCACAGTTCCTCGGTCTCTGTTCAAAATTTTTAGTGTCTGTCATTAACATGTCCGAGAGCAGTGGTAGCAGTAGGATATCAAATGACAGTTACCACAGTAGTAATTCGCCACCAAACTCCAACGGATCCAGATCCGAAAGGGACGTGCATCTACTTGCGTCGAACGTATCTAATGCTTTGTCAGCAAACGTTCATGATGGAACTCGAGCAGAAGAAAGAAATGATTTTCCCAGTTCAGGTGCATTGGAATTGGAGACTTCGCCAGCTTCATCAGCAAATTCTCAACGCGAAACAAGATCATCGGAGAGAAGTGTGAGTCGTTCGGTTACGGGTTCTTCAGAAGGAAGAAACGATTTTCCCAGTCCAGGTGCATTGGAATTGGATGCTTCGCCAAATTCGCCAGCTTCATCAGCAAACTCTCAAAGCGAAACAAGATCATCGGAGAGAAGTGTGAGCCGTTCGGTTAGAGGTTCAAAAGAAAGAAACGATTTTCCCAGTCCAGGTGCATTGGAATTGGAGGCTTCGCCAAATTCGCCAGCTTCATCAGCAAACTCTCAACGCGAAACAAAATCATCGGAGAGAAGTGTCAGCCGTTCGGTTAGAGGTTCAGAAGAAAGAAACGATTTTCCCAGTTCCGGTGCATTGGAATTGGATGCTTCGCCTACTTCGCCAGCTTCATCAGCAAACTCTCAACACGAAAAGGTCAAGCCAAAACCGTCTATCGAACCTGTATTCGGTGATGCATCAGACGATATTGGGAGTCAAACGTCTCAACATTCGAAAACGCCAAGTGGATCGTCTAAAGCTTCATCAGCAAACTCTCAGCGCGAAACAAGATCATCGGAGAGAAGTGTGAGCAGTTTAGTTACTACTCAATTTTCAAGTCTTTCGCGACGGTATCCAGAATCGCGCAGCGGTCATACTCCTTCTAAATTAAGAACGGAAATGGACAAGCTAAACAACAATATTAACAATAACTTCACTGTTTACAAATTCATTCACGAAGAATCCGCCAAAGAGAAAGGAAATGCAAATAAGAAATCGCCTTCGTCTTCCAATGCTAGACTTAACACATCTTCTATTAAAGTATTATATAATAGAGCTGGAAGTCTTCCAGAATTACAGGACGACGATTCAATTATAGATGACCATGATAATGATAAATCAAGTCTAAAAAGTAACAAGACGGAAAAGAATGATGCACCTTCGCCTCTTCAAAGTAAATCTAGGAGTCGGCCCCACGTCCACCATGCCGATGCTTCAAATATTGATGCAGAGTCATTAGCTCAATATCATCTGGACGAAATCAATTCAGTTCACCGTCATCCGCTGCATTATCAACCAGTCAAAAAACTCGATTTAATCGAATACAAGGAGAAGCTAAAACTACAAAGGCAACAGAAAAAACAAGGGAATTTTGAATCGGAGAACGTTTCCCTGAGTGGCAGTAACGGTTCTGACAACATTTTGAAATCAAGTGATGAAAAGGTCAAGTCCAAACCGTCTTTTAAACCTGTATTCGGTAATGCATCAGACGATACTGGGAGTCAAACGTCTCAACATTCGAAAACATCAAGTGGATCGTCTAAAACTTCGACAGGAAACTCTCAAAGCGAAACAAGATCATCGGAGAGAAGTGTGAGACGTTTGGTTACGAGTTCAGAAGAAAGAAACGATTTTCCCAGTTCAGGTGCATTGAAATTGGAGGCTTCGCCTACTTCGTCAGCTTCATCAGCAAACTCTCAACGTGAAACAAGATCATCGGAGAGAAGTGTGAGACGTTTGGTTACCGGTTCAGAAGAAAGAAACGATTTTCCCAGTTCAGGTGCATTGGAATCGGAGGCTTCGCCAACTTTTCCAGCTTCATCAGCAAACTCTCAAAGCGAAACAAGATCATCGGATAGAAGTGTGAGCCGTTCAGATACAATGGGTTCCAGTCGTTCCAGTTCTTCCAAAACTTGGTCATCAGCCTCCAACAATGAGGCCAGATTCGAAGCTATGCGTGATTTACATTACCGTTCATACGTTCCCAAGTTGGGCTTATCCGAAAATATTACTCAATTTTCGCGACGGTATCCAGAATCACGCAGCAGTGGTCATTCTTCTTCTAAATTAAGAAAGGAGATGGACAAGCTAAACAACAATACTAACAATAACTTCACTGTTTACAAATTTATTGAAGGAGAAACCGACAAAGAGAAAGGAAATGCAAATAAGAAATCGTCTTCGTCTTCCAATAGTAGACTTCTTAACCAATCTTCCGTTAAAGTATTATATAATAGATCTGGAAGTCCTCCAGAATCACAAGTAGACGATTCAATTATAGATGACCATGATCAATCAACATCAAGTGTAAAAAGTGTAAAGCTGGAAAAGAAAGATACGCCTTCGCAAAGTAAATCTAGAAAACGGTCCCGCGCCCACGATCCCGATTCTTCAAATATTGATGCAGAATCATTAGCTCAATATCTTCTGGACGAAATCAATTCAGTTCACCATCATCCGTTGCATCATCAACCAGTCACAAAAGCCGATTTAATCGAATACAAAAAGAAGCTAAAACTACAAAAGGAACAGAAAAAACAAGGAAATTTAGAATTGGAAAACATTTCCCTGAGTGGCAGTACCGGTTCTGACAACAGTTTGAAATCAAGTGATGAAAAGTTCAAGTCAAAACCGTCTATCGAATCTATAAGCGGTGATGCATCAGACGACATTGGAAGTCCAACGTCTCAACATTCGAAAACGTCAAGTGGATCTTCAAAATCTTCGACTGGGAAATCAAGTCGTGGTAGTACAACTGAAGAAGGTGACACAAAGCACAGAAAACGAAGAGAAAGTAAGGACGATTCCACATTATTTGAAGACGGTATCGTCAAAAAGTTAGCGGACGGAAGAGTCATTTTGAAAATACCGTAAGCGTAGCTTTTAATTAAAATTATTGATACATCAAAATGATATGCTCGTAATAGTAATTTAATGTGATGCTTTGCTGTTTCAGTAACAACATTACTCATCGGACCAGAATTCATTTCCATCATGAATCTTCAGCAGACCAAAATTCCTCTTGGAAACGAATTCTTGGAATCCCATCTTCCACTAAAATCCAAGTGCGTCCTGTTCAATATTTAAATTCTTTCCTTAAGCCTGAGGAAGAAAAAGAATCGACACCAAAGCCAAAGCAAAGTTCAGGCGGTTCATCGAAAGCGTTGCAATGTTGTTCCGGATCCAACTGCTACAATAATTGTTGCTGCTATCCAGTTCGAGCTCCGCCATGCAGTTATCCTTGTCAACCATGTCCTTACAATTGCGGTTACCGATGCTGTCATTATTGTTAGCGTAACCTTCTTATATATAACAATAACAGCTAAAATTCTAAAATAGCTATGCTCTCAGTGCTGTTATGCTGTTGCTCTCTCAAAATTCTTTGTAAATTGTAACATATTACCAATCTATAAACAACGTTTATTGATAAATTATTTGCGCCAATTTAATTAATACTAAATATGCACACTAGTAAATGGAATCCACGGCTTGAAATTGAAGCATCACATTCACGTACAATCATTGCTCCTAGTATCTAACGAAACAGAGACTTTTACCATTCAAGTTAACCATATTTTATCTAAACATATGAATGGATGAAAATTGAGAAAACTTCAATGTAAATGGAGGCAAGGTCCAAAGTAAAATAGTGTCCAGGGGTAATTTTTATTGGAAGTTTTGCTACTTTGATGTAATGCATCTTTACCTAAAAGAAATCGTCTTTAGTGTAAAACACGCTCGACCTTTTAATTTCATGATGACTAACATTTGTCCGAAGATTATAGTCAAATTGGCCCATGTCAAGATCTCTCAATTGAAATATAGCTTTCTGAGCCTTTAAGTCATGTAATATCTCAAAATTAATTTCGGATTTCTTATTCTTATTATTATAACTTATAAGTCGTATTATCAATTAAACCTGAGAAGTTAAAGTTGACGAAGCTCGACACAGCAAATAAACACAAACCACATTGATGTAAAACGTTGAGAAATAAACGACGGGTTCTAAAATAAACGACTTTGGAATCCAAAGACAAATGAAGAAAAGACACCCTAACGTAAGGGTCCACAATTCAGTCCGTATGAGCCACAATTGGAATGTTAAACAAATCGTTGAATTCAAAAATAAAATGTTCTAATCGTTCATAATCTTCCAAGCATTCCTTCAAGGTTCTACTGTTAGAATCTACATTACTGACTACATTTTGAAAGATGATACTGAAATTGTCCCCAATAACTCTGAAACTAATTGTTAATATTTAATCAAATAAATCACGAGGAATGTGAATATGTGAATGAAATGTGTAGAACATTCTCAACTTGCCAGTAACCGTAAGAAAACATGTAAGTAACTTTCTCCGTGGTTCGTCGACCGTCCATTAGCCCGTAAGATGAATATCTCATTAATAGCATTATTATAACAGTCAAAATAACTGTGAAAATCATAAAAGCACCCGCCCGATTCATGTACACAATTGAATTTCGAAACCAATAATTATATTATGACGCTGAGTTGTTTTTGATGGCACAGCGGACGATTGAGCAACGAAAGAAACCAATGTGTCGTTAACTTCGTTCCAGAATTCCAGACGTCGAATCAAAATCACTGGTCGGAGTGCCAACTGCCAAATCACCCACGTACAAAATTACTCCAATGATAATAACATAGGCATGGCAGTGGCAGGCAAACATTGGCCAAAAACAAAATAATTGGAGAAATTTAACTGTATGAATTTTGGAAGGCGTATTGTTGAATGTATTTGCGAACTTGTTTTTCCTGCACATCCACGCTTTTTGAAAGTATCTAACAAACATTTTTCTGTGTCTATATTTGCGACATGTTTGCGATAAATTGAATTCGTCTTCGTTCACGAACTCATCGGCTTCAAATGAATGATGATATTGCAAAACTTTCTCCGAAGCAGCATTGTATAATCATAATCATTATACAATGCGTTGTGGTTGCATCAAGTGATGAACTTTGTGAAACCAAATCGAAATACCATACCATGTTCTTTAACTTCATACGTTTTGTGCAATATGTTTATTATTCAAATATTAATTGTATCACATAATGAGCCGTTTACCTAACACCTAAAGCTACACTAACTTGTCAAATATGTATATGTCAACCATTAAGTCTTTCAAGCATTGACTTAAACTGAATTAAAACGACTTATGGAAGTAATCATTCCTCCAATTCTGAAAATCACAAGAAAAATTAGAACATGTTCCTATTCTTGAAATGCGCTTCTTGATTTTGAGTTACCGTTGGAATTAAAGCTCTGTTTATGCGTTTAAGCGTCATTATCTCATTATCAAGATTGTTAAAAAATTAGCAATGAAAGGGGTAGCAAAGGTTTGGTTGAGTTTGTGTACGAGTCGTTCAACATTTTGATATTTTTCAAGGAAACTTATCATTTCCATTTCTTTCAAGAATGGACTAGTCAAATTAAAAATACTTTGAAGGAGTAACTGAAGAGCTCAAAAACATAATTTCAGACTTCCCACTATGTACACGAGAAAGAATGAAACTGTGACGTGCATTGTGTTCAAACCGTGCCAGAAACCGAATGAAATAATGTACACAATGCCTTGCCACGGTACATGCTCCCAATAAATACTTGTGGCTTTCGGTAAAAATGAAAGAGTGATGAAATTCATAAATAATAAACCGTTCCCGAGCACAAATAAAAATACGTAATATTCATGTCTTGTAACGACTTCGTATCCATTTTTCCATGAAAATCCCACTTGCACTCGATTCACAGAAATATAGCAATTAAGTAAGCTGTAATTCGTGGAAGTACTTTGTAATTTCATCCTTATTTCGAATTCGAATACACCAAATCCGAATGAGAACATCGGAAGTGTAGTGAATAACTCCAGCGAGCAAAAACATGAAGTATTCAATGGGACGCAAATCCGAAAAAATGTCATTCACATAATGTTTCATGTCACGGTAAAAACCAATCCATAGAAATAGAAATGTTTGCCACACTAACATGCAAAACAGGGGAATCCCTTTTTTCCAGCTAAAGTGCAAGGAATTATCAACATGCAAATCGAATGGGAAATATCCAATGAGCTGAACTGCAGCTACAGGCACTGAACTGAATTGATATAACAGGGCAACAAGTTTGGAATTTGCTGTTATTTTAGATTTCGTCATTATGGATGTCTTGAAATTAACTAACGGGGGCGTTGTTATACTGTCAAATGACATTTTAATATTGTCATTGTAGTGCACAAAAAGAAATTGGCGAAACCTGACCACAAATCCTAACATCTGAGTAAATCGATTCTTCCTGATAGCATTGTTAATGGATGAAAGGTGTTGAGCTCTCATTCTCTGGAAGGTTATCATTACGAACAAGAATTATTACGTAAGTACCATTGGATCGGATGCCATTTTATAGTTGCGTGCAAAACTAAAATGAGACGTATCTTTGAACGACCAATTTCATTAAATTATTTATTGTAAATAACACGCAAAATATAAAAACCCGATGTTACTTTCAACTGTACGCAAAATGCAAGTGAAGTTAAATAGTAAAATGACTTTTATTCTACATTTGGTTGACTACTGTGCATGGACGAGATCTTTTTTGGTGTGGTTGCCTTATTTTTCATGTACGGATATCACAGATATTAGATATCACATTAGCACTTTAGCACATAAAAGTATAGTCTGTATAGTTCTCAGCTCAACTCATGAGTTCAGCTTATGCATGCAATTGCAATAAGGAAAAGGTAAAAATTGTAAGACTGGAGCATAGAGCATCTTCACGTGAATATGAAAAAGAAATGAGAAAATATACCTAGAACGCACATTGTAACATGAAAAGACAAATCTATGAGCTCTATCTTGCTCTTCCTATGATTGTTCTCATTGTCAAGACAGGTGTGCTTCAGGCGAATGTATGATATATGAGACAAAGCTAGAGGTACAATCAAGAGGTCTCGTAGAAATTGCAAGTGGAGTTGTTGGGAAGAATGCGAAAAACTTGTGATTGGAGCAGGACGGTGTAAAATCTGCAAACCGAGCGAATGAACCACAACATGCATGGGATGTGTATTGCGTTTTGTTGAGACTTGAGAGAAGAGACAAGAGAGGGTAACGTAACAATCAAAGAAGGAGTGTAACATAATATAACAAACAGTGAGAGTCATAAGTAAAGTCCTGCCGTGTTTCAGTGCTAAAAAACTTTTTGCAATGAAATAAAACTTGAGTTTTGGACTACAGCATTTGTTGTTGAGCACTTAATAGGTAAAGGTAAAACGAAAAAACACGACATTCGACTCACATCCTCTCGGGTGTTCATTCCAAAAAGTTCCAAAGGAAAGGAATGAGCAGAGGATGCAGCGATTACCCGGAACGCTACTTTGTATTGGGCTTTGGCTTCTAATCGGAACGGTTTTATTAGGATGGATTGCATTACCTGCTTTAATGCATTCGCAGATTAGTCAGGTTTGCTCATTTTTCATTACATTTTGTTTCATTATTTTTTCAATTCATTTACAATTTAACCCAATATGCTATTATACTTTAGAAAACTCCAGTGAGAAATACGTAAAGTACTCAATTTATTTTAACACGATTGCAATTTGGTATACGATTTTTCATCAGTTCTTGCGCTTTCATAATATGCACACTTAGCGCTGCTACTCTGTTACGTGATCTGCGTTTAATTACCACTTTTTTTGTCACACATTTAGAAGATTAGAACCAACCGAGAACTGACCTGTTTGGAAGGTTATCTTTACATTTTTGATTGACAAACTATAAATGCAGGATTCCATAATTTTTTTTGCAGTCCAATCTTAATGTCTAGCCACTGCGGAAAAAAGTGTTAGAGCTAATCAGTCAGTTTTTCTCTAGTTTCTATTGTAAACTTGCTCCTTGATCCCCTGGCGCTA